>CM069908.1:71763382-72059911 GCA_036172215.1 Camellia granthamiana | reverse complement strand
GGGTTTGGCTTAGAAAATTTAAGGCATTTGGATTGTAACTCGGTGAAATAGGCAAAAAGTCAAAGCTGAAGGATCCAGAATGGTTAGCATCTAAGGGTTTCTCACAGAAGAGGGAACAGACTCTATATACATGGCCTAGAACATATGGGGCTAAGGCCAGCCTTTTCTGTAAAACGAAGGCTTTGGCAAGAGGGGCAAATTCAGGCATGATTCTCTGAGAAGAGGTACAGAAGAGGAATTTGCAAAGCCAATACGATAAGAAAGAAAAGAATTCCCTATCAGTCACAAGGCCCTCTCTTTTATTCTCAGGCTTAGCGAAATCACTATAGGATGAGTTAAGAGAGGGGAGGGAGAAAGGGACTGCTGAGTCAGGGTAATCTGGTCCAAAGGGGGTACCAATGGGGGATAATCCTAGTAGATGGCAAACAATTGAAGTATTTCATTAGAATGAAAACTTACAATGATCCAAACTCCGCCTCGTAGAGGTTTACAGCAACAATCTACTTGAAACTACTTCTATGAATAAAGTGCAGAGCAAGAATTTAAAGTACGGGAATGTAAAGAGTAGGAATTTAAAGAACAGGAAATGTAAAATTGGAAAAGAAAATATGTAATGTAAGACTGGTTTGTATGATCTGAGTCTGGGGCTTTTTTCTGAGGTCTTCCCCGCTATTTATACTTCTCAAGGATGACCATCAAACTGCACTTCAAACCGTCGAACTACTCCTCCATGATCACTGATCATGCTGCCTTATAAGTAGTTCCACTACGCCATCACTTGCAGTTAGGCTTCCCTCCTATATTTAAATTTGAATCTGAGTAACCGTTGAAGCCACGTCACCTTGCACCTCTTTATTGATCCAATGCTGCTCAGATCATGTGAGAACCAATACTAACTGTCACGTGTACAATCAGGATCGAAGACTTGAATAGTCTTCCTATATTACCCTTATTCTGTCACGTGTTGAATTGTAACTGGCTTGTACAAAATATGTAGCCAACAGTCACATCATTCGATATATATTATTTATATAAATTTTTTTATTTATATATCATTATGTATAAAATGATAAAAACAAAAAAATAAATTGTCCTTAATTTTGATACGTGCGATTTTCACTTGTTTCATCTTGCTCCCTGCCGACGTCGGCACACGTGCATACTTTTTTTGAAAATAATATTTTTGGGGCAATAAAATGAACATAGTAGCATTAATAAGATCGGTACAATGCTAAAACAAAAAATAAAATAAATAAAAGAACAACTGAAAATGAAAACCACCAGGAAGTAGAAAATAATAAGCAAATAAAAATAATGAAATAACATTATTGTTTCAGTTTAAAAATTAGATCTACTTTCCAAGTTCAATAATATGATAATCAATTACGATATTTAAGATAACACTATTTCTTAGAAATGGGCATAGGGTTATTCGAACCACCTAACCTGTCCAATTTAAACCGATCCGCATATAAATGGACGGTTTCGGATACACAATACGGGCGGATGCGATTTGAAATATGACATGATTGCAGATTGCAAGTTTAACCCGCATTTGAAGAATCCACCCGCACTTAGTCTTTTTTTTTTTTTAATAAAACTTGGACCGTTGTTATTTTATTATTACATTTTGGATAAATAGTATTTCTTATATTTTTTATAATTATCAATTAATTATATCACTTACACATTATTAAATACAATAATTAATTATATCACTTACACATTATTATATACAAAAATAAATTGAAAAAGAAGTTTTATATATCATTTTTCATAATGAGAACATAATGATCCGAGCTAGCTACTTAAACAACAAAAGGACAAAAACTTAAAGAGTAGCAGCTCGAGAACAACATTGTGATTGTACACTGCTTTTAAACAGAATATCAAAGTCCAAATCCAAATCCATAGCCAAAAAGGAATAAAAAACAAAAGAAATGCTTATAAGGTATTTTTATTAGTAGGTATTCTATAAACACTCTATTTTTATTGATATTAAGACATAGATGTTTGAAAATAATGTATATACATATCAATATCTATGAAAATAATTAAAAAGATTCATGACTAATCTGCCACGAATTTTTTTTGAAACTAAATCTCTAAGTTGGCATAATATTAGAGATTTAGGGTTGCTCCTACATGCTATATAGAGATCCAAATCGAATCCAATTGTTGAAAATAAAGCATTTAAAATTCTATTTCTACCAAATTCATGTTGCATTTGGGTTTCCTACGGATTAATACAGGTTGCATGTGTTTAACCCAAACACAACCCGTTTAATATTTTTGTTATCAGGTTAGGTCGGGTCATATTCATGTTCATGTTGACATTAACCAATCCTAACCTTCTGATTACGTATGCAGTTTACGTTGTTAATAGATCGTGTGTCAAATTCTCACCCCTAGCAATAGTTAGCATTCTTAGATATTTAAGATATACCATATATTGTGGCTAGAACTACGGTAGATATTTAACACTACTGAAGGATACTATGATACAAATTGAATATCTGATACAAATGAGTCAAAAAAAAAAAAAAGTTAGGAAGTGCAGCTATGTCCAAACAGACATGCATTACTAGATCAACAATGAAATCTAAATTTATAACTTCGATAAAGTTGGAGAAAAAGAATAATAGCTTTGACATTTCTTAGAAAATGTTTCAGTGTGACCAAAACATATGCCTGCAACCTGCATTCATTGCCATAGTTAATAAATAAATAAATAAGTAAGAAGGGCACAAAACAATATATATAATGATAAGTCTCGACATATTCATTATAAACATAATGTCGTGAAACATTTGATCCTAAGTGAAATTATTTCACTACAATAATTTGTACTTTTGGCAACTAAATTTGGCTACTAAAACAAATTTAGATGCCAAAAGTCAGACCTTTGACGACTAAAATTTTTATTGGCAATGTTTTCTATTTTAGCAATTAAAATTTTTTAGTAGCCGTATATTAGTTATTGGCAACCAAAAAAGAATTTGGTCGCTAAATATGATGTAATAGGTGACTAAAAAAATTTTAGTTGGCATTAGTCTACATTTTAGGCTACTAATTCTTCTTTTAGTTGTTGTATACTACCCTTTGCCGACAAAAAGAGTTTAATCGCCAAATAATAGGCTTATTTTTTGGATCACTCTTTGGCGACCAAATATTTTTCATCGGCAAATATAAACTTTTAGTGACAAAAAAAATTTAGTCGTCTAGTCAATTTTTGCCGACGAAAAAAAAATTAGTAACCAAATTACACTTTGGGCTACAAAAATTTTAGTCGGTATTGATTATTATTTGGCAACAAATATAAGTTTAGTCACTAACGGTAGAAACAATTTTTTTTTTTTTATAGAGGGAAGCGAATATTGCACTCGCGCCCCTTTTTCAAACAAACACAAGATGTATGTTCTCTCTCACACACACAAAGCTCTCTCACACACAAAATAGTAACAACCAAACCTCATCCCCACTCACCACTAACGCTCACCACCCCACCGCTGCCGACAACTGTCGCTCGCTACCATCACACGTCGTATCATCACCGCCACAAATCACCACTGCCACTACCGCAAATCACAAGTTTTTCTCTCTCTCTGTCGCTCTCAGTCTATGTCTATCTCTCTCTCTCTCTCTCTCGATCTCAATCTCGATCTCTGTCTCTCTTTATCTCTCTCTTTCTCCCTGCCTTCCTGTATTTCCTCATTCTTCACACTTGCTAAGGTTTTATATGATTTTTTTTGTTTAAATTTGTGTTGATTTCTTAAATGGATTTGGTTGAAGTAGTTTGATTTCTATTAAATAATGGGCTCGATGTCCAAAATGGGTTTGATTTAGGGTTTATGGGTTTGACAGAGAAAAAATTTTGATGTCAAAAAACAAAATCAAGGAACAAGCTGATTTTTTTTCAGTTTAGTGAACAAGAATCATTCAGAAGCATTGATTTATATGTGCATTCATAAATTTGTTTTTTAAGAAAATATTTATGGTAAAAAAGATTGGAATTTGGGCTTTATTTGTTTTTTTTTCTTTTTTTGCTTGAGCAAAAACCATCAAGCTTTGTCGAATGGTTGGGGTTTCATTTTTTGTGTGTTGAACTTGTTCTCCTATGCAACTTCTAGGTTGTACTTGCTTACATAATTATCTATCATATTGTATCCATCCTAACATATGATTTTTGTGACCTCTAACTTGAAAATTAGCAGCAAAAATTGTCAAGCTTTAATAGGGAATGGGAAAATGATTAACGTTTATTGTAGTGGGAGATGGTAAAAAATTGCATTCTTTGTTTCTTGTGCTTGATTTATCCCTCCTTTCTTTGGTTACTGTTGGTGACTATAAATACAGGGTTGGTATCACTTTAAATTTCAACTTGCTGATATTATTAATATCACTTTGTTTTAGTTTTTTTGATGAGCCCTATGGAAGTGTTGGGGTGATGCCACTAGGCCACATGCATCACCAGTGTATCTTCCCAGACACAATTTAACCCCAAATCTTCTGAATTATAATAATTAAAACATTACTAGATACCTTCTAGTGTAACTCTTATTCACCCTTGGAAGCCCTAATTATAAAATCTTAGGAAGTATATGTAGACGTCCCCGAACGTCCTGGGAGGACGACTCCCGTTTGGTTCGTCTGTGGGTCTACTACAGTTCAGACTCAAATTGTCACGGTTCTTAATCTGAACCAAAGAGTCCAAATCCGGCAAATCGTTTTGAGAAAACAGATTTTTGAAAGGAGCGCCAAAAATGGACTGCTTTGCCAGATACAGAGTCGCCACCTAAATATTTTTTAATGGGGGAATTTAGGAAACCCTGACTCGTTCGCCTAAGGCCACGTGTTCATCATCACCAAAGTTGCCTCGGCTCGGGAACTTGGGTACGATCGGGGAAGGTCAGCTATGAGCACCCCCTCTCGCCCGATCCGAAGATTGGCCTCTACTAACCATGATATCTTGTTTTGAAAACATTATGCGTTCTTATTCCGGTTAATTAGCTAGAATTACTATGTGATGCGCACAACACGAAAGTATAGACTAGATCGCCTAATTTGGAACGAAGCATTGCATATCCGTTTGTTTGAAAAACGTTTGAAATTTGCTACTCGCAAGTAGGCTAGAACATGGATTTCAATGAGTTGTTCCAACTCAAACAATCCAACCTTCACCCACAGGCATTCAGGCAGTTTATATCACATAAGCATCTAGCCACATGGTAAGCATGCTGTCATGGCAAACACTCACACTCGTGCAAGATGCTAAAGCATAAATACTTACATCGTACTCTGTGCCAAAACAGTGAACATGTTAGCAATCATACATGATCCAAGTCCATGTCAAGATGGCTAATGCAACACAGGCAAAATGCAGTTAGAATAGGCTCGGCTAATCTAAGATGGCATATGAGATGCTCCAAATAACATGTATTCGACTTGGAATTGAAATATAATGCAGTTAGTATGATGCGCCGAGTCCGGTGCATGCAATACTGATGAATGATGCACGCATGCATAGCATAAGGATGCTAAATTAAACATGTCCTAATACTAACCATCAAAAGCAGGTAAGTAAAAGGGAGAAAGAAGTGGGGGTTGGAAGACATGCACACACGCACCCACATTTATTACAAATTTGCCCTCGCTCGAAGGGACCGAAAGAATAATACAATTAATTAACCTACAAGCTAATTAAAATATTATAGACCATTAACTAGTTAAGCAAACTAACTAAGCTAATTAAAACAGTAAACAGCCTCAGGAAGAGGGCCCAATGCAATGCGCCCTCGGCTCCGCTCGGAAAGCCACTGCCATGCACAAGATGCCTCTGCTTTGACTGTTATCCTCCTCTGAAGACTGCACAAGTCCCAGGATATGCTCTATGCACACTGCGGAACATCACCGGCTAGAAATAATGGCCACCGGCCAAGGGGATTGGTCACCGGCCACTGATTAAGCTATCGGCCACTTATGGATGGCCGGTCGGCACTGAAGATGGCCGGCCGGCCAGATCTTCCTGCAGAATCTGTTTTTGACAGCAGCAGAGGGCAAAATATAGCATGGCAATGCATTTCAAGCAATGTATGCGCCAACCACACTCCTTATCATATTCATGACTCAAAGGGGGATGGGCCTCGATTCTCAAATCACCAATTGCGCATTTCAATGTGTGATGGCCCAAGAAGCCAAGTATGCATTTGATTTCAAATGGAATGCAATGCATACAAACAAACAAAGGGGCTTTCAACCTCTATCATGGCTTGATCAAGAGGTGAAAGATGCATATAATGCAATGCCACCTAAGTATGTTAACTAGGCGTGCAACATGAGCATATGGGAAGCATGTAAGGCATATCACAAGCATGCAAGTTAAATGAGCATACAAGGTACAATGCCAA
This sequence comes from Camellia granthamiana, assembly GCA_036172215.1. Taxonomy (NCBI): domain Eukaryota; kingdom Viridiplantae; phylum Streptophyta; class Magnoliopsida; order Ericales; family Theaceae; genus Camellia; species Camellia granthamiana. The sequence continues at coordinate 72,053,504 of CM069908.1, read as the reverse complement.
CATACAAACATGCAAAACATATGGCATGTTAAGCAACCAAAACAAAGAGGGGAATGCACGCCAAATGCAACACCATTTCAACATGCAATAACATGTCATAAGCCAAACATGCGACAACATGTTAAGGGGACTTAAAACAGGTCCAAGGCAGACCTAAACAATGCTAAGGGTGCACCTAGATGGCATCTAAGTTTCCTAAATATGCAAGCACACACAAAGGCCTAAACAAGGGGGCATAAGACAACAACCTTTTAACATATTAAAGGGGCATCAAATGCAAGCATACAAGCATGCTAAGAGGACTGAAATAACATAACAAGTGGTTCCAAACCACTGAAATGATGCAAGGATGGCATGCTAGAGGGATCAATGCTCAAGGCTCATAAGGGGGATTACACGGTAGCTATACAAAGCGGAACATGGATGGCCCAAACGACCAAAAATAGACCTCAAGCACATCAAAACAAGCATAAAAGCTTCACAAAGCTAAGCCAAAAACATGCTAGAAACAAGGCTCAAAGCACAAGGCATGTTAAGGCAATTCATGGCATTACAAGACATGTATGCTAAGCAAGCATGGTGTACCTAAACCAACTCACAACAATGCTATATCATGGCAAGATAAGCATAAAAAATAGTTAAGGCATGGCCAACATACACTTAAACAAGATGCTCTCTCAAGAGGCTAAAATGGCCCTTTTCAAGGACAATAAGGAGAGGGGGTGGCCCTCTCCTTCTTAGGACCTCAAGGCACCATCTTCACCACTGAAATCCTTCAAGATTTCAGTGGTGAGGAGGCACAAACAATGGTCCCGGAGCTCACCAAAAATGCACAAAAATAGAGCCTAACAAGGCTTAAGAGGGGTCAAACAACCTCAAACCACAAAACACTCTTAAACAACTATTTAGAGTAGGCAAAAACAAGATTTTTATATGTTATACACCAAGTCTAAAAACTGTTGCAAGGTAGTCAAAAAAGCTATGCAAAAATGGGGAACAAAAGGAGAAAGTGGTTACCCTTGAAGACCCTCTTCACAAATGGTGGACCAGCAGCCTCTTTAGGTCCAAACCAGCTCCAAAACTTCAAAAACAACCTCTTAGTACCTCAGTAGCTAAAGGAAGGTGTGATGGTGGGTGTTTGTGCACAAAAGTAAGACAAAACACACACTAAACACAAAAGAGAGGGAGGTATAGATATAGGATAGATACACAACTCAAACCCTAAAACCAGAGCTCTCTAGAAAATGTTGTCTAACCTAAAAGTGGGAGAAGAGGCCTTCTCTTATAGAAGACTCAATCTTGTAAAGCTTCCAAGGCAAGCTAACAAGAGGGAGATCCCTCCATACACGTGTATGGAGGGGAGCAAAGTGTATGCCAGCTAGCATAAAAATATCTGCAAAGCAGTTGCACAGTAGTCGGCCGGCCAAAAATGCAATTTGACCAAAAAAGATGGCTGGTCGACCATCTATAGTGCCGGCCGGCCAAACATTTGGCCGATGGCAACAAAACACAGCCGGTGGCCTCAAGCCATGGCCGGTGGAGTGTGAGGATGGCCCACAAGCCATTCTCTGCCCCTCCAAGGCAAAACACAAGCGTTTGGTGTAAAACCAGACACAAAACAGTCAAGTCGAGAGATCCTGAGGCAAGACGCGTAGCCGAGACCTCCGGGAACTCAAGACAAACACAGACAAGAATGATCACTGGGTGTTCAAGCGGTGACGTCCAAGTCTTGAGGACGGTCAAAAATGGGATGTCTACAGTTGCCCCTCTTTGACAGAACTCGAAAGTCATGACAATGACGAGAGTGACTGTCAAAGCCTAGAGACGACCCATTTTTGACAAGGCTGAAGACTTAGACAAAGCATACAAGCTGCAGATAAAGATATGCGCCCAAAGGCAGGGGCAAAATGCAAGACAATGCACGAAGCCGAGCATAACTTATGATCATGCAAAGAAAGCTGTAACGAAGCATAACATGCGACAGTTTTAAGCAAGCAAACGCAAATCCAACTACACTACAATGTAGAAAGGATGTAAGAGAATTATGCAATTCTCGATATGTCTCATGCGGAGAATTCAATACCTGTTCGGTAGGTCCGGTTGCACCAGCCTCAAATGAACCGTATATACAATGTCGTGCCCGAAAAAGAAAGTAACTTAACAGGTACGATATCGTTAGCAACATGCATAACATGCAAAATGAATGCAAAATGATATGTAATATATACAAAACTATGTATAATAATGTAAAAGAAAATGCAATGCAATTGAATCATGATCCAATCACGAGCGGTTCAAAACCACACAAATGTCAAATAGATTGATGGAGGTAACAAGTCCGTCTACCATAGAAAAGGTGCCGTAACCCTCAAACCAACATACCAGCGTGGAATAGGCGCGTACACATGCAGAACTATGAGTGATGTAGACGGACACAAGAACAAGTAATTGGGTGGAATGACATAAGCGGGGAAACGACCCACTAAAGAAAGAACAACGATCCTAATGCTGGATGCAAAAATTACACTACAATGTAACATATACAATGGATATGGCATGCAGCCAATCCAAATCTTGCCTAGGAAAGGCATGTACACAAACAAGCCGCGTCTAACGCAGAAAAGGTGCCGCAACCCTCAAACCAACATACTAGCGTGGAATAGGTGCGTACACATGCAGAACTGTGCTTTAATGTAAAAAGTATGGGCATATACCAGACCAAACTCAACATGGAAAGGTGCAAGCCATAGATGGAGATGATGCAGTGAATGCATGCAAGCTACAATGCAATATGTACAATATGCAATGGAATGGGATATATAGTGGATAAGGCACGCGAGCCAAACCAAATCTTGCCTAGGAAAGGCATGTACACAAACGAACCGCGTCTAACACAGAAAAGGCGCCGCCACCCTCAAACCAAGTTCAACATGGAATAGGCGCGTACACATGCAGAACTGTGCTTTAACGTGAAAAGTATGGGCACATACCAGACCAAGCTCAACATGGAAAGGTGCAAGCCATAGATGGAGGTGATGCAGTGAATGCATGCAAGCTACAATGCAATATGTACAATATGCAATGGAATGAGATATATAGTGGATGCTTGACATATGCAATATTTACAATGTATGCATGACATATGCATGTTTACCATGTATGCATGACATATGCATGTTTGTTGTTTTTTTTGTTTGTGTTTTTGAAATGCATGTTGCATGGAATGTGCAACAACGCAAGTCGCTTGCAATGCATGATAATGCAAATGGACTGTGCGCGACAACGTGCGGCTTTTGAAATGCATGATAAATGAACTGTGCACATCAATGCACCAAAGGTCTTGCACCTTCCGAGGATTTAAGGTCTCCTAGACCGTGCGTATTTAAGGTCTCGCCAGACCATGGCGAAAATGCATAACAATGCGAATATGACATGCGGATGATAATGCGAGGTGTGCACGCGACAATGCGAATGAAATGACGCATAATTACTGCGTGTTCACGATAAAGCGTCGTAATGCAACGCATGTGGGGGAACTTTCGAATCTTGAAAGAGGCAAAAGGATACAAGAAAGATACACCTTGCACATATTTGAGTGCCATGCACAGAAGACACGGTCCGAGGTCAAAATGGAGGCCGGTTGAGCTTCGGCAATGCCATTTCTTGCACTATCTTGAGCAATGAATGCCCCAAACTATACATCTGACCCAAACAAGGTTGTAGGAGGCTCACTGGCCATAAGGGGAGGTCACCGGCCATCCACCGGCCATCAAATCATTCCACCGGCCAAAAATTTGGCCGACCGGCTAAAAATTTGGCCGACCAGCCAAACATGCCTGATTCGGGGTAGTTTGGACTTTTGACCTTGGATCTTTTAAAATAGGGTTTCAAACCCTATTCTTTTCACTTTGCTTGGCCGAAATTCTTTCCTCCCTCTCTCTAGAGCATTTTCCTCTCTTCCATCCTTGTTTTTCGCGTGTTTTCAACACTTTTGGTCGTTTGATTCGCGAAGTTCTTCGCGTTTCGAACATTTTCGTCCGAACAAAACTCCGTTTTGGTGCCTCATTTTTGATTTCTGCCTCTTGGGGTTTGTTTCCCCCAAGTTTTTCTTGATCTTCGTGTCTTTTCTGCCTTTCGGCTTTTCCGGCCATTTTCTGCCCTCTCGGGGTTGACTTTTCGTTGACTTTTCGCATTCTCACCTGGTCTTCACTCTTCCGGTCATTTTCTCGTCACCCTCGACATGGCAGACGATATTCCACGGGGCGGGACTCCCCCGGATCATGAGATGGATCCCGGTGCCGAGCTCCTCCCCTTGAGCGTCCGCCCGTTCGACCCGGCGACCTACCGGCCGGCGATTCACATATTACCTCTCGACGGACTTTGCCAGTTCAGGAGCTTTGATAGGACGGTAGCTCCAGAGCTTCTTCTGCGCGAGCCGGCATCCCATTTGTCTTTTGGCGCTTCTGAGGTACAGTCTTTCCTTTTTATTATTTTCCGCAATGTAGAACATTTTAACTGCCATAGTTGATTCTGCTCTTTAACTGCTTAGCCCGGATGCACCGATACACTGTATACTGTGGTTGACTGTGAACACACTTGTACTTGATATCTGTTTGAACTGAAAACATGCACACACATACTGTATTTGCCCCGAATCACTCAAACACACTGACACATCATACACTGTAATTCACTGCGAGCACACCGGCACCCGATATCTGTTTGAACTAAAAACGTGCACATACGCTGTATCTATACTGAACCACCCAAACACACTGATACATCACATTTTGTAGTTCACTGTAAGCACACCGGCACCCAGTATTTGTTTGAATCTGAAAACGTGCACACATGCTATATTTGCATCAATTGACTGTTCTTCAAAACTGTACATTTCACATTGCTTTGCGACTGTTTTGTTTTTGAATACAGGGAGATTCCCATGCCGTCTGGGGGTATGGGAACATTGCCGCTCGAGATTGGTACACGAAGCTGCCCGATGCGGTCCGCCATATCGTGGATCAGGCCGGCTTCGGCGCATTCTGCAGGGACTCTCGCGCCTCACTGCGAGCAGGCCTCTCCTTGCTGCTCTAGTAGAGAGGTGGTGGGACACCACCGACTCCTTCCACTTCTCTGCTACGGGAGACATGATGATGACTCCTTATGATTTCTCGATGCTCACCGGCATCGGGGTAGGGGGTGATCCGATCCCCTTCGATACCGACATGGATGAGTGGGAGGCCGCTCAGATCTACTTGCTTGGCGAGGTGCCGCCTCTCGCGTGTCCCGGCTTTGTCAGGTACTCATGGTTCGAGGACCAGTTTAGGGTTTAGCCAGCTTTAGTTGAGGAGGCTCCGATGACCCAGGATGCGGTGGAGCGATATGCGCGCGACTTCCTCATATTTCTGCTGGGGATGACCATTTTCGCCGATCGGGCGAACACCGTTCCCCTCTGCCTGCTGAGCGCTCTTGTGGATGTTACACAGATCATGCGCTATGACTGGGGTGGCGCTGCCTTGGCCACTCTATACGGATACATGAGCTCAGCCTCCTGTTGTAGCGGACAGTTGCTCGGGGGTTACTGGCGAGCTTGGGAGGTACATTTTTCTTCCTCTGTTTTACATTTCTGCTTTAGATTTTCTGTACTCTGTACATTGCACACACTGTGGTCTGCTTCACGTTGATTGTATAGTGTACACATGGCACACACATACCCTGTTTTACACTGACTGTACACTGCACACGCTGTACATCCTGCACAATACACTGCTCTGCAATTTCTGCTTTTGTTCTGTATTCTGCTCTATTTGATAAGCATACTGGTATTTACTCTGTAGTTATGGGTTTACGCCTACTTTTCGAGGCTCGCGCCCCGTGCGAGACGTGGAGACCCCTCTCGTCGTTCCATTCTCTCACCGCTTTAACGTGAGGTGCGTGTGGAGGTCTCGCGAGTCATTCATCTTCTTCCGCCGTTATTTCGACACCATCACCCCTGCAGAGATATGTTTAACTTGCAGTTCATTTAAGCTTCGCTTCACATTGTATTTTCAATGGCAGTAGATAACAAACTGTATTTCATTTTCAGATCACCTGGCATCCCTGGGCTCCTTTGCCAGCGACGATGCGGGCGCAGTTTGTCGATGCTGAGGAGACCGCTCGTTTCAGGATCTTGCTAGAGGGCCCGGTCTGTCGGGCTTGGTACCTGGGTGAGCGTTTCCTACGCCAAACCCTAGGTTTACCGGAGCAGATAGTCCCGGTTCACCCTCCTGAGCACATAAGGGAGACAGAGAGGTTTACTTCCGAGCAGATGACTGACTATACGATTGGCTGGGAGGCAGATGGTTTCAGGGGCGAAGGCGACTACGCAGAGTACGTCTGGACCTACATTATGCGGCCTCTGAGCGGTGGTCGTCGAGTTGAGTGAGAGAGGCCCGCGACGTCGGCAGTTAGGGCAGGAGCAGGGGCAGGGACATCGAGGACAGCTCGAGTCCGTGGTAGGAGTGGAGCTCGGAGAGGGCGGGGAGCTGGATGGCCGGCGTTGCCCACTACGATGACATGTCGAGGACAGGGTGGGGAGACTTATTAGATCCCCATTGCTCCCCCTCCGGCTGATCATGAGTTAGTCGGGTTCTACGACTTACCTCCGGTATGTACTACTTCATCTTGCATCTTGCATTGTCATTTCATTTCAGTTTGTTGATATTCCGTAGAATATTGATGCATCTAACCCTTTCGTAGGCCTCTTCCGAGTATACCCGCCAGTCCTTGGAGCTGACCGCCTCTGTGATGGGGATGTTCCAGCGGAGCCTTGATCTTCTAGCCATCTATGGCATTCCGGTATGTTCTTTTGGCCACGGTCTCGAACCATACATAAGCTGCTTCATATACTCTGATGCGCAGTACAACACCTAATACACTGCCCTCGCGGCATCTGATACACTGCAGCCCACAGACTGTTCTCATCATTACTCACGACATTCATACACTGAACTCAAACACTGTATTCTGTACCGATACTCTGCTTACAGTATTTACGCACTGTACTCATACACTGCATTTTGTACTGATACTCTGTTCATAGTATTCACACACTGTATTCATACACTGCATTCTGTACTGATACTCTGTTCACAGTATTCACACACTGTACTCATACACTGCATTCTGTACTGATACTCTGTTCACAGTATACTGATGCGTTTGCTTTTTGTACTTTTCAGCATCTCTTCCAGATTTCTACTGCGGGAGGTGCTCCGGCCGGACCTTCCGTTTCCACCTGAGATGGCAGAGTATACCCCCGCACCAAAGTGGGGCGCACCCATGTAGGGAGTAGCTCACGGGCTTCAGTCCCTGATGATGATGATGAGTCCGAGGTTGAGGCAGAGGCAGAGTCGTTCGAGGAGGAGACCGGAGACGGCTCGGGCTCAGACTCAGATGACAATGCTGATGACGATGCTCCTGGACCTTCGTCTAGGAAGAGGACGAGGACGGACCCCTAGACCTGAGGCCTTTTGACATTGATCCAGATTTTTGCTGTTTTTCTTCATTTTTGTACTTTTTCTTTTTGCTGGTAGCTAGAGTACCTTGTACTGCCGCAGGCAGGTTTTTGTTTCCAAAACTATGTACTTTGAAAAAGATAATGAAATGAAACAAAGCTTTTTATCTGAAAAAGTGTTACATTTGTACATTTCTATATATTGTATTGCATCACATCATATTACATCTCAATGTAAATGAAATTGATCTTTTGTCTTGAAAATTGAACACTTGCATTGTAATAACTAGATAACGAACCAGTAAACAGCAAAACAACTCATACTAACCACTGCTCCATTCTGAACACACAGCCCATACTCTGCTGAGGATTAGTCTGCATACAGCCCATAACACAGCGTTTGGTTCATTCTGCACACGGCAAACCCTGGACAAACAGTCCAATCTGAGAGGACAGAATACGAAGGTGGAATCGGCTGAAGTTGAAGCACACTCAGATACCCCAAATTTTCCCCTTTCTTCTTTTGCTTCGCATAAATGTAAAGAATGGTACAGCACTCTGAGCACAAACGATTTTTTGAAAATAAAGAAGGGTTTTCAACCGGGGTATCAAACCTACAACTGAACGCAGCGAGGACGACTTAAACAAAAGGTACACGACCTAACCACAACGGGACATGCTCAGAAAAGACTTAAAACAAAAGTTAAGGTAAATAAAACAAAAGACACGACACACGGACGTGTTACAACGAGAGACCTCAAATCACGAGGAGCCAGTTCCTCCGGGTATTATTTTTCACCCTTCCTCATTTGTGATTCTCACATCACTCGGCCCTCGGGCTCGGTTTTTCTCTCAAAACCCTTTTGCTCACTTTTCTCTCATCGCACATCTCTCTATTCTTCAGTCTCTCATTTTTTTTCATCCCTCCCCAGGGTGGTTAGTAGATGAATATGAAATTATGGGTTCACGCCCAACACGATTAGCTCGCGGCTATTTCCTCCTGGGACGTCTAGTCGATGTTCCGGATGGAGTATCTTGATCCATTCCAATTTGTGCTTCGCACTTGGCTCGATACCTCGTTGCTTGGAGGTTGTTGAGAGCTTTCAGCCCTTTATTGACAGCTTCAGTTGTGTCTTCTTCTGGCGAATAGAGTGCCCTTATGGCAAGTATTGACAATCGGGGGAAAGACAGGGAGCCTGACTCAACTGTGCCCCTAGTTCATCATTTTGACCATTTTTTGTTTTGGTTTTCTACTAAAACAATTTTGACCAATATAAGAGTTAGATTAACATACTTATTCGATTTCTGATTTGAAAATCATGTAAGTGAGGCTATGAGCACTAAAAATTTTCCTTTCTTGGGTCCAAGAAAATGGTCCGGTTTTGGAAAAGATGGAATAATTTTCGAGAAAATAGTCAACCTCAGTAAAAATTCTCAAAAACTATTTTTGCAAACGGTCAATGCTCAACGAGCACGGAACTTACTCTCGAGATGCGCAACCTCGGATCGGAGGCAATGGAAAATTGCCCCTTGCTTGAAAGAGCTGCATGGCAACGGAAAGTTGCCCCTGGTTTGAATGGTGACTCATGGCAACTTACGGCAATGCAAAGTTGCCCCTTGTTTGGATGATGCCGCAACATATTGTAAATAGTCCTCATTAACAACGATCACGACTGAACTCTCGGACATGGAGAAGACGAAGATGGTTAGAACCAATATATGGACACAGTCACTTTGAAAGCATTGGTGGCTGGACTTCAGGATGAAGCTGCCTACGTATCCCAAACATGGGAATCAAGCCTTACGTAGTTCCGGTGTCACAACCGAACTATCGGATTCAGAGAAGGCAAGGATGATCAAAACCATTACATGGACATGGTCGCTATGAAAGCGTTGGGGGCTGGACTTCGGAGTGAAGTTGCCTACGTATTCCAAACATGTGAATCAAGCCTTACGTAGTTCCAGTTAAGGTACACTCGGGTATTTTAACCTTCACTTTTTAGGCTCTAACTTTTGCCAAGGCGCCCGATGCGGGTTTTCAACCTTGCGAGCTTTGTTTTTCTTTTCTTTTCTTTTTTTTTTTTGCTTTCTTTTCTTTATATACATTTTCTGCATTTTTTCTTTTTTCTTCTTTTCCTTTTTTTTTTTTCTCTCTTTTTCCTTTCTTTTGTATTTTTCTTTGGTATTTTTATTTTTCCTTGCTCTAACTTTTGCCTGGGTCGCCCTTCCGGGTTTTTGGCCCAGCGAGCCTCTCAAAGGGTAAAAAGTGTAACAAGTCCATGCCAAATGGTTTTAGGGTTTTGAAGCCATCCATATTCAGGAAAGTGGCTGCTGTATTGATTTGCAGAAAGGCCCATCTCCGGCTCTTCAAGCATATCGGACATTTTTGCCCCTAGTTCGAGGGCTGCTTCTGTTTTAGCTTTGCAAGCTTCCGTTGACGACGTCTGATCTCTTGATCTAACTTTGGTGCCTCTTGTTCGAGGGCTGGTCCAAACCTGGCCACACAGGCCTCACATGGCGGCTGAAAGTTGAACGTTCTAAATGGGTTCAAGGTTTGGAAACAAACGGATTGAATCTTGAGGCTGAGAGCGATCCTAGACTGCACAATCTCGAGAGCGAATCCACACAGGTCTTCACAGGACCGCGTAAAACATTGTTTTTTGAAAATTTTTACGAAAGCGACAAATCACTCACGCTGAAGATAGTGTGGAACCAGTCTGGGTCAAGCCAGGGTCCTTCTCAGTACTCATGCTAACAAGCATGATTTCATTCATTAAAGGCATAGCATGTCTATCTTTCTCTCAAATTGATCAAAGTTTTGCAAAACCCGATGAATTCCTTCCTCTTCGTTTTCATCGTTACAGTGTTCAAAAGGGTTTTTTTTTTTTAAAAAAAAAAAAAAAAAACTTAGGTCATCACAATGATTTTCAGAGCACAAGAGAGTAGGCGGAATGTACTGCCGTTCCATTCGGATCCTCTGGCACAACAAGCTCAAAATAGCAATAAGCACGGAAACATGATAGCCGCAGCTGTTTCATTCGGATTTCCTGGTTGCAAATGGCTCCACTGCAGAGACAGACTCAAAAAGAAAACAAAAGGGTAATTACAAAACAAAACAAAACGGTGTTCGAGGCAATAACCCCAGAACCACCCGACCTTCTACACAAGGGGACTGACTCGCTACAACAAGACAGACCCTTAAGCAAAAAGAACTGACTCAAGACAATGAGACAGACTCAAAACAAAACAAAGAACTGACTTGATACCCAAGCCAGTATTTACAAAACTAGCATTCACGGTTGCTCAAAAATGCATGCCAGACGCCACATCCAAAATACACCGGGCGTTGCCCCTAGGTGGTCCAACCCCGATCACATACTCGCAGTATCCTCAAAATCCAATAGCTGGGTAGTAACAGACTTGGCTGAGGTGGATGGAAGGATAACCTCATTGTCGATCAAATCTTGTACCTCATGACGAAGGCAGAAACAATTATTGGTAGCATGACCAGTTTGCTGGTGGTACGCGCAGTACAAAGTAGCATCATGTGTGAGAGGGTGATTCTTCGGGAGAGGCCGAGGCTCGAGGGGTTTAAGATGCCCTCTTTCGGCCAGGATCTGGAGTGCCTTAGACAAAGGCATGTAGAGAGAGTGGAAGACCCTGCGCCCTCGGGGCAGGTACTTTGAAGCCTGAGTATTCTTGCTAGACGCACTAGCGAAAGGGTCGGCAGGCACTGCCTTGACCTTCTGATCTTTCCCAGGTGCAGGGTTGGGAGTGGAAGGAACTGTTCTGGCATGACGGGGCCTATCCCGATTTTCTAACTGGCTTGTACTACCTCCGGTTGGAGTGGGGAAAACATCATCCACAGCCTTAGCTACGAATACCTGTTGTTTACTCATTGCCCCGACTTTCAAAGCCTCAACTGCTCACAGCAGTTGTTCAATGGGATCGGCATCTGCCTCCATTTTGTTCTTGCCTCTGGCCTCAGCCTGATCGAGGGTTTGGGTTGATGTTGACACGTCATTGCCATAGCTAGAGGCAACCTCCGGTTGGCTAAGCTCAATTACAATCCGTCCCAATAGCGGGGGCTCCTGTGACACAAAATTTCCGGCATATGGTACAGCTGGTGGCGAAGCCGATATTCCGTAAGCAAGATCCGCCACGGACCTCTGGAGGTCACCTATCATCCTCATCAATTAGAATGTGGTGGGCTCACAAGCCTGATACAACTAGGGGGCCCAGATCGGGTGCGCAGCAGGCGACCTGGGTGGATGTGGCACATCAACATTGGCCTCACTTTGCAAAGTGATTCCTTGATCTAATGCGGCTGTCATAACCACAATCTCTTCCGAATTCTGCGTCATGATAAGTCTGCCGTACTGAACGGTGACTGACGGATCAGATATCTGTCTTGCCTCGGCAAGGGGGGAACACTGGCTATTCTGGATCAACTCTCTGAACTGAAAGGAAAAACAAGCAGCATTTCAGCCCAAATGGATCAAGCACAGGTATAGCCGGACAACCGTACTCTACTACTGATCACTGTTCCCCAGAATCACTGCCCCAAAACACTGAATCGGATATCCACAGATATAACTGATTCTCACAAATTGATACTGGTGTCCTCAGGCTTTATACTCAAACTTGCAAACTGATATGCGCGTTCCTATAGAGATACACTCTAAAGCATATAGCAAGTAAAAGAGCCAAAAAACCCCTATGTTGGGGTAGGGTTTCCCTGTCCTATTTTGTCAGGAGCTAGGGTTTCACTACGCACGCAGCGGTTTCAAACAACCTAACATCGGGTAAGCAACCTGTCCTAGCTTGGAATGGTCACTATGGATTACGATATGCACTAGGTCGAATGGTCAAAAAGGGTGCCCCGGTAAAACCGGGGTTTGTATTCCCATACTGGCAGAGCCCGCAACCGGTCAGCCTTATGGCATGCTTTGACAAAGTCAAGCCTCCGATAGACCACTCAGGAATAGCAGATGGCCAACATGGTGTCCTAGGCGCACCAATGCACATGTAATGCAAAGAAACACATAAGTGTAGTCAAAACAGGATATCATGAGTTCGAGTAAAGTTCTCTAAAATCCCCAGCAGAGTCGCTAGAAACTGTAGACATCCCCGAACGTCCCGGGAGGACGACTCCCATTTGGTTCGTCTGTGGTTCTACTACAGTTTGGACTCAAATTGTCACAGTTCTTAATTTGAACCAAAGAGTCCAAATCCGGCAAATCGTTTTGAGAAAACAGATTTTTGAAAGGAGCGCCAAACATGGACTGCTTTGCCAGATACAGAGTCGCCACCCAAATATTTTTTAATGGGGGAATTTAGGAAACCCTGACTCGTTCGCCTAAGGCCACGTGTCCGTCATCACCAAAGTTGCCTCGGCTCGGGAACTTGGGTACGATCGGGGAAGGTCAGCTATGAGCACCCCCTCTCGCCCGATCCGAAGATCGGCCTCTACTAACCATGATATCTCGTTTTGAAAACATTATGCGTTCTTATTCCGGTTAATTAGCTAGAATTACTATGTGATGCGCACAACACGAAAGTATAGACTAGATCGCCTAATTTGGAACGAAGCATTGCATATCCGTTTGTTTGAAAAACGTTTGAAATTTGCTACTCGCAAGTAGGCTAGAACACGGATTTCAATGAGTTGTTCCAACTCAAACAATCCAACCTTCACCCACAGGTATTCAGGCAGTTTATATCACATAAGCATCTAGCCACATGGTAAGCATGCTGTCATGGCAAACACTCACACTCGTGCAAGATGCTAAAGCATAAGTACTTACATCGTACTCTGTGCCAAAACAGTGAACATGTTAGCAATCATGCATGATCCAAGTCCATGTCAAGATGGCTAATGCAACACAGGCAAAATGCAGTTAGAATAGGCTCGGCTAATCTAAGATGGCATATGAGATGCTCCAAATAACATGTATTCGACTTGGAATTGAAATACAATGCAGTTAGTATGATGCACCGAGCCCGGTGCATGCAATACAAATGAATGATGCACGCATGCATAGCATAAGGATGCTAAATTAAACATGTCCTAATACTAACCATCAAAAGCAGGTAAGTAAAAGGGAGAAAGAAGTGGGGGTTGGAAGACATGCATACACGCACCTACACTTATTACAAATTTGCCCTCGCTCGGAGGGACCGAAAGAATAATACAATTAATTAACCTACAAGCTAATTAAAATATTACAGACAATTAACTAGTTAAGCAAATTAACTAAGCTAATTAAAATAGTAAACAACCTCAGGAAGAGGGCCTAATGCAATGCGCCCTCGGCTCCGCTCGGAAAGCCACTGCCATGCACAAGATGCCTCTGCTTTGACTGTTATCCTCCTCTGAAGACTGCACAAGTCCCAGGATATGCTCTATGCACACTGTGGAACACCACCGGCTAGAAATAATGGCCACCGGCCAAGGGGAGCGGTCACCGGCCACTGATTAAGCTATCGGCCACTTATGGATGGCCGGTCAGCACTGAAGATGGCCGGCCGGCCAGATCTTCCTGCAGAATCTGTTTTTGACAGCAGCAGAGGGCAAAATATAGCATGGCAATGCATTTCAAGCAATGTATGCGCCAACCACACTCCTTATCATATTCATGACTCAAAGGGGGATGGGCCTCGATTCTCGGACCACCAATCGCGCATTTCAATGCGTGATGGCCCAAGAAGCCAAGTATGCATTTGATTTCAAATGGAATGCAATGCATACAAACAAACAAAGGGGCTTTCAACGTCTATCATGGCTTGATCAAGAGGTGAAAGATGCATATAATGCAATGCCACCTAAGTATGTTAACTAGGCGTGCAACATGAGCATATGGGAAGCATGTAAGGCATATCACAAGCATGCAAGTTAAATGAGCATACAAGGTACAATGCCAACATACAAACATGCAAAACATATGGCATGTTAAGCAACCAAAACAAAGAGGGGAATGCACACCAAATGCAACACCATTTCAACATGCAACAACATGTCATAAGCCAAACATGCGAAAACATATTAAGGGGACTTAAAACAGGTCCAAGGCAGACCTAAACAATGCTAAGGGTGCACCTAGATGGCATCTAAGTGGCCTAAACATGCAAGCACACACAAAGGCCTAAACAAGGGGGCATAAGACAACAACCTTTTAACATATTAAAGGGGCATCAAATGCAAGCATACAAGCATGCTAAGAGGACTGAAATAACATAACAAGTGGTTCCAAACCACTGAAATGATGCAAGGATGGCATGCTAGAGGGATCAATGCTCAAGGCTCATAAGGGGGATTACACGGTAGCTATACAAAGCGGAACATGGATGGCCCAAACGACCAAAAACAGACCTCAAGCACATCAAAAAAAGCATAAAATCTTCACAAAGCTAAGCCAAAAACATGCTAGAAACAAGGCTCAAAGCACAAGGCATGTTAAGGCAATTCATGGCATTACAAGACATGTATGCTAAGCAAGCATGGTGTACCTAAACCAACTCACAACAATGCTATATCATGGCAAGATAAGCATAAAAAACAGTTAAGGCATGGCCAATATACACTTAAACATGATGCTCTCTCAAGAGGCTAAAATGGCCCTTTTCAAGGACAATAAGGAGAGGGGGTGGCCCTCTCCTTCTTAGGACCTCAAGGCATCATCTTCACCACTAAAATCCCTCAAGATTTCAGTGGTGAGGAGGCCCAAACACAATGGTCCCGGAGCTCACCAAAAATGCACAAAAATAGAGCCTAACAAGGCTTAAGAGGGGTCAAACAACCTCAAACCACAAAACACTCTTAAACAACTATTTAGAGTAGGCAAAAACAAGATTTTTATATGTTATACGCCAAGTCTAAAAATAGTTGCAAGGTAGTCAAAAAAGCTATGCAAAAATGGGGAATAAAAGGGGAAAGTGGTTACCCTTGAAGACCCTCTTCACAAATGGTGGACCAGCAGCCTCCTTAGGTCCAAACCAGCTCCAAAACTTCAAGAACAACCTCTTAGTACCTCAGTAGCTAAAGGAAGGTGTGATGGTGGGTGTTTGTGCACAAAAGTAAGACAAAACACACACTAAACACAAAAGAGAGGGAGGTATAGTTATAGGATAGATACACAACTCAAACCCTAAAACCAGAGCTCTCTAGAAAATGTTGTCTAACCTAAAAGAGGGAGAAGATGCCTCCTCTTATAGAAGACTCAATCTTGTAAAGCTTCCAAGGCAAGCTAACAAGAGGGAGATCCCTCCATACACGTGTATGGAGGGGAGCAAAGTGTATGCCAGCTAGCATAAAAATATCTGCAAAGCAGTTGCACAGTAGTCGGCTGGCCAAAAATGCAATTTGACTAAAAAAGATGGCCGGTCGACCATCTATAGTGCCGGCCGGCCAAACATTTGGCCGATGGCAACAAAACACAGCCGGTGGCCTCAAGCCATGGCCGGTGGAGTGTGAGGATGGCCCACAAGCCATTCTCTGCCCCTCCAAGGGAAAACACAAGTGTTTGGTGTAAAACTAGACACAAAACAGTCAAGTTGAGAGATCCTGAGGCAAGGCGCGTAGCCGAGACCTCCGGGAACTCAAGACAAACGTAGACAAGGATGATCACCAGGTGTTCAAGCGGTGACGTCCAAGTCTTGAGGACGGTCAAAAATGGGGTGTCTATAGTATATTTTGTAAATTTTGGGCATCAGTGTTGTTTATCAACAAGGATAGGATCTTTATATCTATTTTTATGGATGCACATGTTGTCATTTGTATCTACACAAGTACTTGTAGATGTGGTTTCCATGAGTTTGGATGTAATTGGATGTTAATTTTTAATTGGCTGCACTTTAAATACTTACCTTTTAATTTTGTTTACAACCACAAATTACCCGCACTTGGCTGTTTTCTTTCTTTTCTTTTCTTTTTTTTTTTTTTTCTTTTTTTTTTCTTTTTTTTAACTAAATGAACTGTTCGTCTCACATTGACTTCTTGTAGGAGCATTAGATTAATATTGAGTAATGTCAAAAACATGCCATTACTAGTATAGTAGAGCAGCAATTTATGTAGAAACTTCTAATTACTTTTGCCTAAGCAAGCTGTGGGATGAATCTAAGAGGTGCCTTGTTACCATGAAATATTTTGAACTGAGTGTGCAGAATAGGGAAAATGAGTTGAAGGCCTCTTCTGCAAATGGCCAAGCAAATACAAGTAGCAAAAGGGTATGCGTGCATGAATACGTGAGATATTTTTTTTCTATTGTTCACTTGTTCTTCCAGTCTGCAACTTGCTTACTCCATAATCCTTGTGTATCACTAATTATTTAATAATTAATACAAGAAAGAGGGTGTTTTTGTGTATTCACATGCACATGAGCACATTCACATATCTTTACTCTCATGGATGGTCATGTATATAACAACAGGGATACCTTAGAACATCTTATCGTTTAACAAGGTATGAAGATACACTCCTACCTTATGACGATGATACACTCATACCTTATCAAATTGGGTTTTGATTTAGGTATAACAGTGCGTAACACTTTACTTTCAATGTATGCAAAGTGTTCAGACCTTTATGATACATTTAAAATGTTCTACGAGATGAGTTTTATCTTTTTTGAAAATTTAATTTTTACTATGCAGTCCAGAGTGGAAAAGCTTAGACCTGTTATATTTTTTGGGTCAGGCCTATAGCTAATAATTTAGGACTGATCTTAGGCTGGGCTAGCCTTAGGCTACTGCAAATTTCATTATTATCTAGAATAGGCTTATGGTACACCCGACTTTTCCTTGAAGCATTTTCCTTTCATTATCTTGCTCATCTTATTTTTTTTCTATTTTTTTAAATTTATTTTTTCTATAGATATTACTTCACAGTATTGCCTATGGTACCACTTCAAGAAGACGATGAAACAAGTAGGAAATGGAAAAAAAGCAAGGGAGGCACAACAAGTACAACTCAATCATCTAAACGACATGGTTTTATGGCTCACAGCCCTCTTGCAGGGTTCAGATGGTTATCCTACTATTTGGTAAGAAGAATTTCCCTATAAATTACTGAAAATTGATTTCCAAAGTGCTCATCTTTGGCTCATCTGATGCATCAAAATAACATCTAAGCTAATATGTTTACTACCCACATGCACATACATAATTGATACAGAACAACCAAGACCCACTGGGTTATATTTCACTATTTATATGAATTGATGCATACATAGATACTATATGTATACCTATTTGAACCAGTTACTATATGAATTGATCCATACATAGACATATTTCACTGTATCACAATATGAACTAGTTATCTATGGGGACAGAAGGCATTTAATTAGCACACGCAGGTTGGGAGTTAGAGTGTAAACTGTTGACAGTTGAAGACAGTAATAGATTCCAACTATGGTTCGGGAGAACGATTAAGAAAAGGAGATGTTGGTGCCTACAATGATACTATAGGTGCCACGACCCAAACCCGCTCTTATAGGTTTAGCATCGTAACCGGCCAGTAATCCTTGGATTACCAAAGGCCTCTTAACAGAATAACATATAATTAGGGGCTGTGGAAGCAAATATATAAAATATAATAGTCCATAGAGCTATACATACATACATAGGACAGAACTTTTAATCCTTATAAAATATACACGTGAGATGTCATGCTCATGCAAGTCTTGCAATACCATGCAAGCGTCATCAAAAGGGATTTAGCCTAGTATACAGATATCAAAACAAGACAAAACATCAATGTTCTTAACATGATACATAAGGGTCCACAAAATTCGACTTCTAGGCGTGGGAACCTCTCCAAGAAGCACGGTGGCTGGCTGACCCCAAAACTTTCTAGGTAGCAGCTTAGGCCTGGTCACATGCTTGTTCACCTACATACATAATATAAATAGAGAGTGGGAACCCAGTGAATAATAATGGAGTAAAGGATTTAATGAATGAAGTCCATATCAGATTTAGAAATCAGAATTCAGATTCATACACGTATTTATATTCATATTCTTGTTCGAATTACATATAAGAATCAGAGTTCATGCTTGATCATACGTGGTACATCCATTAGCATTAACAGAGCAGATACAAAACAGATGCAGAACAGATGGTGGTTATGAGTAACCAATTCCATAAAGGAACCTCCGGATCTGGGTAACAGAGAACAGATATGCTGAGCCCCATGATGGAGCCTTTGGTACGGGTAACAGATTACAGACATATTAAGCTCCATGATAGAACCTCTGATACTGGGTAACAGCTAACATATATTATATGATGCTAAGGATGCCACGAATACATTGTTAGAATTTGGACAATCATTCATTGTATAGAACATATCATTTCAGAAAACAGATCTTAATTCATCATATAGAAAATAAATAAAGTTGAACATAGTTTTACTAAGTTATTACTCACAGATGGCTTCGGTGCAGACAGACAGAGCAGACTAATCAAACGGTTTACGACACGTGACCTACATCAACACATAACAAATACACATTTGAAACACACGTTGGAATATACTTAACTCATGTTCTTAGTGTGTTTCTACATTTTACCCTCATTATTATACCTTAATCTTGGCCTAGGAATACCTAAGATGCAATGAGGATGCCAAAATGCACCTGGAAACACTTAACCAAACTTGCTGAAAATAGGGGTTTCGCTCGAGTGCAACTTCCTTCGCTCGAGCGGTCTACAAACTTTGAAAAAGTACTGGTTGTGTGATTTTCACGCTGGAGATGCTCGACGGTCACTCAAGCGTGAGACTCAGGTCTTCGCTCGAGCGCAACTCTTGTCGCTCGAGCAGTCTGCAAAAACATGAAACTTCTAGGAGCTTAAATTTCATGCTCGCGCGAGCTTCAGGTCGCTCGAGCAGATGTGTAAGATCACAAAGTGGTCACTCGAGCGCAAGATTTGTCACTCGAGCAGAGAGGCAGAATCTGGAATTTCCAAATTACTCTGTCAAGTGCAAAACTTGAATTCAAAGTTGAAATTTATGATATTTTAGGCCAAAAACTTAAGGAAACTTGTATAAACTTGACAAACGTCATGAATTCAAAATCATTTCACAAAATCAAGCCCAAAAGTGTTGTCAATTGTGCAAAACCAAACTCAAATCTTTGAAAAACATAACATGCATGAAGCATCTTGGTTCCAAAGCTTTCAAAACTTGATCACATGAGGTGTTTAACTCAAAAACTTGTTGAATTCTTAGGACAAGACTAGAATGAAGACATGCAAGAGGGATTTCTTTGAATTTAACTACAAAATCATGAGAATTATGCATGCATGCAAGATGTGGCTCAATTTCATCAATTTCAACTTAATTCTTGTGTCATCCAACTTAATTCTCTAGAGTTCATGTTCTACACTTCATGATTGTACAATCTAAGGGTTGAATTCTTACCTAGGCTTGTCAAGGTGAGGGCTAGAAGCTTGATTCTTGTGTCTCTAAGTCCAATTCCTTCAATTTCTAGCAAATTCTTCCTAAGCTCAAGTGTGGACATCAAACTCTCACTCTTGGTCTATTTCTTCTTCTCTCTTACATTGTATATGCTCAAATGATGAGTAGAAGGTGACTCCAAGTAGTATATAAGCCTTTTATAGGCTTGGCTAAGAGAATTAATTAATTAAGCTTACCACTAATCCAATGAGTATTAATCATTCTAATTATTTCGTTCCGAATCGAATTTCGATTAAACCTACCACAACGTTCTAAAAATTCCAACTAACACATATACCAAGTCAATTTCGTGATCGGATGCCGATAAGACCTTCAATTCGCAGAACAAAATAGAAATACAAAAAGATATTCCTACTGTAGACAGATATAAACTCAAATAATGCAATGCACATGTAATTAACTCATGATTTCATCTTCATTACTTATTAGGCATAATTAAGTGTGGGTTAACGTTAATCATGGGTCAGGATTGTTACAATAGGGGTGGCGAAGATAGTTTGCTAGTAATGGAAGTGAGGGGTTAGATAGGAAAAGAAATATTCAAATAATGTTTATTTGGATGTTTAAGGCCATTCATGTCCACATACATAATATAAGGGCAAAAGGGGAAATGACAAGGTAATTCTAGAGTGCTGCTATTAGTACTCCATTTATTATTTTAGATCTCCTATTTTTTGGGTAATTTTAATTCCACACACCTATTTATCTCTGTGTACACAATTAATGAAACATAATTTTAATGACAATTCTGCCCCTAAGCAAAATGATCATAATGGACACCAAAACACATCATTAATATTAAATTAAAGTTTTTTCTATACACATCTTTTAAAAACAAAAAATTTCAACACACATCTTTTGATTAAAAAAATTACATAATAAAAAACATGACCTTGTAGACAGGAACAATTTTTTTTCAAATAAAAACTCCTGCAATTTTATTGCAAGCATTCAATGCAGGAGCACTCATCTCATTTTCTAGCGTACAACTTATTTTAATCTCTTCACCATTAACTTCCACGATTTCCCCATCTACCCAGAATTCCTTAGCATCCTCTACCAAAAATGAGATCCAACCACTATCTAAGAAATTCTATATGTGGAAGGGGAAATAGGAGACAGTTTTGCTCCCATTACCAGTTAAGGTCAGCGAATATAACTCAAAAATCATCACAATTCCAACAAAAAAATGAAAAGAAAAAAAAAAGTTGCAAAATTCGATTGAAAGTCAATACCATTTTCTCACAAATCAATCAGATTGAGAGCGATCAAACCCTAAATTTCCTTCAAACGCGCAATGTTGGCAAAACCATTGATTCTTTCCTATTTTCCCACAATGTGAATACCTACAAGATCCAATTTTCAACTCCAAAATTGATAAACTCGCACTAGAGATGACTCTTTCTCCATCTCTTCCTCACTTTTCCTTCGGTTTTTTCTCTCTGAAACGATAATAGATATGAAAATGAAGGCAATGAAGGGGTTTAGAAACTCATAGGAAGTGTTGTAGAGGCTTCAACCTCTGAGAAACCAAAAGCAAAGAGAGAACCCTCTGTAACTTTTCTCCCTCCTCAACCTTAATTTTCTCTCTCTTCCCTTCCATTTCCTTTCCTTTCTCTCTCTAGATTCTCTCTCCACACCTTGGGGTTCCTTACCTTCTTGTCCTCTGTCACAAAACCCAATGAAGGGTCTTCACTATGTTAATGGAAGGCCTTCAATAGAGTTGTCAAAGGCCTTCATTGTGGGGATTTTTCCCAAAATAAGCCAAAATACCAAGCTATTTCCCAAACTAGGCCTAGTTTGGATAGAATTCCCAAAATAAGCTAAAATGCTATTACAAACCACGCTTTCACCGTTTTTGTGGCCCTACTGCGGAAAATTTGCAAAATCGTAAAAGCGTGGTTGCAAACCACGCTTTTAATTAAGAAAGTGTGGTTGCAAACCACATGTTTAAGGCAATGGGTAAATTACATTTACCTCCCCTGAGGTTTCTGACAAATACAGGGACCTCCCTTGTGGTTTGAATAATTACAGTAACCTCCCATACTTTACCTGACAATATCAAGATTCCCCCCTGCTGTGAAAAATCACTAAACGGTGTTACTTTTTCCTTCAGAAATTACTTTATTGCCCTTCCCTTTAAAAATATTAAAAAATGTTTTTGGATTGGAGGATAGGTTTAGAGTGTTTGGAACAGTATTTTTTTTAAATATTAAAAAATGTTTTTTAAAAAAATTATTTTTTTATTTTAAATATATAACTTTTATTTAAATATATATTTTTTTATTTTGTAAACATTTTAATTTTTTAATTTTAATATTTTAAACTCAAAACACAATTTTACACTCAAATTGTAACAAATCACATAACTCAAAACTCAATTAAAAAATTATTTTCAAACCTCATAACCAAACAAATAACTCAACACTCCACACTACTTTTAAAACTCTACATTCAAATCGTAACCAAACGCATAACAAAAAAATAAAATATTTAAAAATATATTTATAAAATAAAATAAAATATTTAAAATAAAAACTATATATTTAAAATAAAGATTAAAATTTTAATATTTAAAAAATATATTTAAAATATTAAAAAAATACAGCACATAGATGTATGAAATATAATGCACATTAAAATAAATAAATAAATAAATATTTAAAATATAAAATATTTACCCTAAAAAAATAAATTCAAAAAATTTCAAAATTTATAACCAAACAAATTTTTTCTTTTCAAAACTCATAACTCAAAATACGACTCCACACTCAAATCATGATTCTAAAAATAATTTTAAAAAATAAAATAAACTGTTTTTGAATTTTTTTTTTCCTTTTAAAATAAAGTTTTTGAAAAGGTTTGGCTTTGAGTTTTGGAAAGAGTTTTGAGTTTTGAAAAAAGTTTTGAATTGAGTTTTAAGTTTGTGTTTGGTTATGAGTTTTGAAAATAATTTTTGAATTGAGTTTTGAGTAAAAACATGTTCCGAAAAAAGATTTTTTTAGAAACATATTTGATTCTCTTTTAGAATCACAATTCCAATTAGAAATTTTCAAAAAAAATTTCAAAACTCATAGAGTGTTAACCAAATACACAATTCCAATTAGAAATTTTCAAAAATCTTTTCAAAACTCATAGAATCACAATTCCAATTAGAAATAATTTCTTGAATTAATTTTTTTAGGATAAATATTTTATATTTTAAATATTAATTTATTTATTTTAATGTGCATTATATTTCATACATCTATGTGTTATATTTTTTTTAATATTTTAAATATATTTTTTAAATTTTAAAAAATTTTAAAGTTTTTATTTTTATTTTAAATATATAGTTTTTTTTAAATATTTTATTTTACTTTATAAATATATTTTTGAATATTTTAATTTTTCTGTTATGAGTTTGGTTACAATTTGAATGTAGAGTTTTGAAAGTCGTGTGGAGTGTCGAGTTATGTATTTGGTTATGAGGTTTGAAAATAATTTTTGAAATGAGTTTAAAGTTGTGTTTGGTTACTATTTGAGTGTGAAATTGTGTTTGGAGTTTAAAATATTAAAATTAAAATATTTAAAATATTTATTTTTATTTTAAATATTTTATTTTGTTGTATAAATATATTTTTAAATATTTTAATTTTTTTGTTATGCGTTTGGTTACAATTTGAATGTAGAGTTTTGAAAGTAGTATGGAGTGTCAAGTTATGTGTTTGGTTATGAGGTTTGAAAATAATTTTTGAATTGAGTTTTGAGTTCTGTGTTTGATTACGATTTGAGTGTGAAATTGTGTTTTGAGTTTAATATATATATATATTTAAAAAATAAAATGTTTACAAAATAAAATAAAATATTTAAATAAAAATTATATATTTAAAATAAAAAATAATTTTTTGAAAACATTTTTTAATATTTTAAAAAAATAAATCCAAAAATACTGTTCCAAACACTCCGAACCTATCCTCCAATCCAAAAACATTTTTTAATATTTTCAAGGGAAGGGCAATAAGGTAATTTCTTAAGGAAAAAGTAACACCGTTTAGTGATTTTTGACAGCAGGGGGGAATCTTGATATTGTCAGGTAAAGCTGGGGAGGTTACTGTAATTATTTAAACCACAGGGGAGGTCCCTGTATTTGTCAGAAACCTCAGGGGAGGTAAATGTAATTTACCCTAAGGGAATTTGTTTTCTATAGAAAGCGTGGTTCCTAACCACGCTTTCAAATAAATTTTTGTTTTTTAGAAAATGTGGTTCGCAACCACGCTTTTACTGTTCACCGAAGAAAGCGTGGTTCGTAACCACGCTTTTACAACCACTCACTGTTGATTATTATTATTATTATTATTATTATTATTATTATTATTATTATTATTCAATCCACATTCTATAATTCGCTCAGTCATCTTGTAGATCTCTCCATATATAAATTATTCATATAAAATATCGTATTGATAAACAATCTTAGCTACCAAATTTTATTATTGTAACATTTAAAAATATATTTTGTAATTTTGAAATTATGTTTCGCATCCATTATTTTTTTTTAAAAATGATAAAATTATATGTACGATTATCAAATCAATTTGGTATTGACATAAATAATTTATACATAAAATTTTTAAAAAATAAACAACATGCATTGTCTAAAGGGTAGTGAACTATGTAAAAAATGTAAATTAAATATTTGCTTAATTTACCTGATATTTTTTAAATTGTTATTTAAATATAAAATTTTAAATTAAATTTTATTTTGTTTTATAATTCAAATATAATTTAAAAAAGATCGATGATTGACAAAAATGAAAACAACAAATAAAAAATTAAAAATTAAAAATTAAAAAAGAAGAAGAAAATAATGGCCTCGAGACACAAAAATAATTTGTGGAAACATTCAACATAAGTATCTAGTTCAAACACTTATAACATTCAATAATGATTATAACACTTATAACACTTTAGAACGCCGTAGCTAGTTCAAACATAAATATCCCACAAAAATAATTTGTGGAAACATTCAACATAACACAGAACATAAAATAAAGCGACGAGTACAATACTTAACAGTTACATAGACAACTATTTGACAAACCTTTCACAAACTCATTGTCGAAAGAGTTATTTTAACACACACAACACATAATTATGGATAACCTAATATAATTTAGTAGACAGATAGATGCCTAATCCTCGGTGAAATCGGCAATCTCAGAGTCCGAACAATCAGAGAGCTCAGGGTCAGAGAGAAGTGCAGGATCGTCCTTGATAGCCTTGATAGCCACAGCATTTGGTGCTGTTCCATTTTTCTTGGCATCCGACTTAAGTATAGATAGTTTCATATCGCGGGCTGACCTACGGCGCATTTGAAAAATCTCACGTCGAAGTCTTTCACATAGTTGATCAATATTAGCTAGATCTTCCTTTTGGATCTGAACTGAACGTGCTTTCGACACCTTTAGTCGATTTTCCCGACATAATCTTTCCATTTGCACTCGCTCTATAAATAGTGCAGGCCACTTTAGAAGTCTAGTGTTTGCTAAACCATATCCTGTTTGATTATCAGATGGATCCTCCACGAAACCACATGGATCTCGATAGTACTTGGGCATGACAAAATGTCGCTTCCCAAACCTATCATGATAAGCACAAGAGGCATCTAACAAAGTAAATGGTGTTTCATCTTCAGCATCGCCACTTCCCCTTCCCGTTCCTCTTCCTTGGCATGAACTCTCACCTCTTTCGAAGTTCCTAGCCCCTGCAAGTCCCCTTCCGGTTACTCTTCCTTGTCATGAACTCTCACCTCTGTGATTCCTACCCCCTGTCGTGAATATATACTCCATTTGATTTTTTTTTGAATAGATGCACGATAGTTTCCTAGGGTGAACTGAGTGGAAAGGTTATGTGTTTACCATCACTCCTTCAGTCATTTATATAGTTGTTTATCAACACTATTGCCATGTGGTCGTATTAATGTGACTTAGATGAATTCTAAAATATGAGGAAAAAACAAAGCATCTAAGTCGCCTTGCACAAAGTCACATGCATCACTGCATGTGAGGAAAAAAATCACAAAGTATATAATTTACAAAGTCAGAAAGTCACATGCATCATTGCATAAAGTCACATGCATCACTGCATCACTGCACAAAGTCACATGCATCACATGCAGCACTGCATCCAAGGAAAAAAGTTACATGCATCATTGCATCGTTGCACAAAGTCACATAGCATCTGAGGAAAAAACAAAGCATACAATTTATTACGTCTGTCAAAGTCACTGCATCACTGAGAAATGTTGGGCGTATCACTGAGCCGAGCTACAATTTATTATCGTACCATAGCTATTGTGCCCATGTGAATTTATGCAATTCATAATGGGATGAGGGGGTGTCAGAACAAAATAACAAAACAATAGACCATTTGTGTTTAAAAGCCACCCTATGTAGCTGCAAATAGATTCATAAACCTTGAAAGTGTTTTTTTTGATGTATGGGTTAGAATGAATGGGTTTTTTTTGATGTATAGAACTTGAAAGTGTTACAGATAAAAGCTAGCCTAGTATGCAGACAAGAACAACACCGACATAAATCAACACATAGTTAACTTGAAATTAAATTGGTCAAATTTCTCTAATTAAATTAAATTAAATATGTAAGGTGAAAAGTGAAATTAAATATATTGTCAAGGCAAAATAAATTGAATTATATTTGTAAGCGGAAAAGTGGAATTAAATTTCTAAGCGGATTTGAACTTTGCTTAAAACCTTCAGATATGCACTGAGTAGTAAATAAAAGTCGAAGTGACAACTCCGATAAAGTTGATGGATAGTTGTTCATGTTATAAAAGTTGACGTGAAAACTCTGATGCATAGTTGTTTACAATAATTTCAAACATATAGCTACCATGTGTATATGTGGTATAAATATCGCATCATACCACAACAAAAGTTTTATAGCTATTTCGAGCGATATCATCATGAGATATACGGTGGTTGATCTATATTCAGCAATGGGTCACCATTGGGTTGCAGATGGAGATGAATTTCAATACCCATTAAATCCAAATTTGCGTTACTCACATGCCCCCGTCAATACCATTAGAGCTGAGTGGGAATTTCGCATAACTCGAGCAAACGTTCTTGTTGAGCTATGTTATCACGACCCGAACCCGCCCCCATGGGTTAAGGCCATAACCGGCCAGTAATCACGAGATTACCTACGGCCTCAAACCAAATAAAACAAAACTCATCAGAGTAAAGGAGCCAAACGGAAGCAATTTAAAACTTTGTCCATAGAGCTGTGCTTATGTGCACACCATAACATTCCAAACATTTATATGATAATAACTCACATCAAAATGTGTACTAACACTAAACACTGTACATACAGGATCATACAAGTTTAAGTCAGTCGAACCCAAGACTTATATACGAAAGTAGTCTGATGTTTTCGCCAACATAACAAAACTATGAACAAAGGATGAAGGCGAAGACAGTCTCGTGCATGAGACGTTTGGGCTGACTCCTCAAAACTTTGACTGTTTCTCACAATTTCACTGAGGTTGGTTCTGGACGTCCCTTGGCTCACCTACATGTACATGAATGAGTGTGAGCGAAAGCCCAGTGAATAATATCAAATAAAGGAGATACATAAGCAATATTTGAAACAGTTACAGCAGACTGCCTCTGGCCCAATCACTTGTATCAATCGGCCTTCGGCCCAATCATTCATGTCAATCAGCCTTCGGCCCAATCATTCATGTCAATCGGCCCTTGGCCTAATCATTCATGTCAATCGGCCTTTGGCCCAATCATTCATGTCAATCGGTGTCCACCATTCAAATTAATGAACTTACAAAATTTACATAGGAGTAAACAATTGGACAACAACATATTTCAAATATCTTGTTAAGATATTACTCACAGTGATCGGCTTGTGGATTTGCCCTGGAGCTTGACCCTACATATCACATAACACATATGGGTCACAAATAATTCAATCCGTTCTTTAATTTGCATATTCCCCTTTAGGCTTCATTCTTATCTCTTTAATTCAATTACGATGCTCAATGTATGCCTAAGAGTGCTTAGAAGTGAAAGGAAATGGAAAACGAAACACAGAATGCATTTTAAAAATTTCAGAAAATAGGGTCCCCGCTCGAGCGTGGACTTCCCCGCTCGAGCGGACCCAAGAGGCCTATAAAAGTACTAGATGCATCAAATTTACGCTCGAGCGTGAGTTCTGGCTTTTGAGCGGAAGGCCTCTCTACATGGCTCCCCGCTCGAGCGTGAACTTACCCGCTCGAGCGGGAGTCATGTCTGCAAAATATGCTGGGAGCCCGTATTTTACGCTCGAGCGGCGGTTTCCCCGCTCGAGCGGGCATCAATTTTTTTGGGTTTTCCAGCTAAGTTTTTGAGCTTCAACCTAACATTCCAACCAACATTTCTTGCATATAATAGCTCAAACTTCAAATATACTTGTGCTATCATATCATGGTACCAACATTAAATTACAACACAATGAAGCTCAATTTCTTGTATTACTTACATGCATGTCCCAAATTAACCCAAATTCATCACCAACACATCAAATTCAAACATGCAAAGTTTACACTTTCATGATTTACACTTGCATGTGGAGATACATATTATTCTCAACTTAAGTGGTGAAGAGATGATCAAACACATAGATTTCAAACAAGATTCAACATGAATTACACACTTTATGCCCAAACATGGAAATTTATAGCAATTTCCTACATGCATGCTTCTATTGGCTTCGAATACAACAAAATCAACTCAATTTCCTCATAATCAATTTAATCCATGCTCTTGACCATTATTCAAACTTGAATTCACAAGATTACAAACTAGGATCCATAAATTACTCACCTAGAGGTTTAATTCTCCCAATTTATAGCAAAATCTGAGTTCAATCTTCAAGAGGTTCAAGTCTTGAACCAAAATTGCACAATTCTCCCCTTTCTCTTCTATAGCCGACCCTCTCCCCCTTTCTTAGAGTTCTTCTCAGGCCAAATGAGAATTAAAGAGAGAATTTGATGTGAAAGTGGCCCACTATAAACCCCCTACTCAACACAATATTTTAATATAAGGTATTTGGGCACTTAATCCATTAATTTAATCAATTTAATCCGATCCGAATCAATTTTCAATCAAATTTTTACCGTAGGCTCTAAAAATTATGCTAATTACAATGGTGCAGTCAATTTCGATTTTTGTGGCCGATAGGGCCTTCAATTTAATTCCCAAAGCAGATAATCAAACAGATATTCCTACGGTGAACAGATAGAAATTCAAAACCACATATTTTCACCTAATGGCACACAAAATCATATTAAACACATAATCATGCTCATATTAAGGAGTAATTAACATATTGCGGAACAGGGATATCACATATGTCGTGAAGTTAATATTAAATTTTCTTGTCGGTTAGCCATGCGTATGCCAACTAACACTCCACAGTTGTTGCAAAGGGCATTGCATCGTATCCGCGACGAAGTTAATCGCATGACCCAATGTTTGCAAATGTCCGAACTAATGAAGACTGCAAATGAGCGTGCCGAAGATGGGTTAATGGATGATGCGCACCAGTACTTCACCTGGAGCATGGATGCTATGTATGAATCTAATATTGAGATGTCAGATGATGATGATAATGAATGAAAATGTTTGGATGAATGACCAAACCATTTATCTTGTAATGGATTTGTAATGCTTATCCACGACTTATCAATGAAGGGAGAAATTTCAATAGTTTTTGAATAATTCTTGTAATTCTACAAATAACAAATACCTTTACTTTCTCTCCGTTATTGTTATTTCGAAGAACCCTAATTGAACTAGGCTTTCATGATTTCATGCATTATTGTTGTGGAATCTAATGATGATACTGAATGAACTTGGTTCCATGTATGACCAAACGTTTTCATTCATTGTAATGGCTTTGCAATGCTTATACATAAGTTATCAATAGGAAGAGAAATTCGTAACGAATCTTGACATGTGTACTTCTAAATGTAGTGATTTCATAAACTTCAGGTTCATATAACAAATAGTTGAAATACATTCATAAACTAGATGAACAACAACATTGTCTTACACTCTAGTGACGAAGATACAACACAACATACAAACATATATGAAAGATAAAGGTGTTTGATTTCTCATTCCTCATCTGACATGTAGTAGTTAGACAGATATTTTTTGTTTTTTAAGACATTATTTTGCGTAGTCTGTCAATTCTCTGTTGCTTGCTTCTGCCATTTCGGTGGCTAGCTGAAGCATGACATGTCGACATCTCCACATCAACATTCTGTTGTTCTCCTTCTTAATTCTGCTAACTGCTTTTTCATAGTCACTCACATTTTGTCTAGCCATGGTCAATGAACGATGATGAGGTACTGGTGCCCCAAAGTTACGTTGATCATTAAACAATCCTTCTTGTTCCGTTACCCTGAACGCCCATTCTGCTCAGATACCAACATAATAATCCTTCGGACTTGAGTACTTTTCGCTTTTATAGTCATAAGTAAATTGAGGTAGTAGCCACACTTTCAGATTTCTTTGACGGTGTGAACTTCCTGCACCTCTTGAAGACATTGTTCATAAAATAAAAAAATTAAGATGCAGAAGAGACCTGTGAACTTCCTGCACCTCTTGAAGACATCATACTGGGGGTAACGGTATTTATAGACATGCAAAAGAGATGACCTGGTGACGATAATTGAGATGTTGGGGGCACTGTGGAAGAAGTGATACCCAGTGATATTATTTTATCTTATTCATTTCATGCAATCTTGAGTACCCGTGACTTTGTGTACCTGTGATGCAGTCACAAATGTGGTTGTCAGCTAAAATCATAATTGTGGGTCTTCTTTTTCACAATGCAATCCCTTCATATTCGAGCAGTGAGTTGTCAAATTAATCAGTAATGCAGTGAGTTGTCACATTGCCACAGTAAACTGTTTTCTGATGCTTGCTTTTTAATACAATAAGTGGTCACTTCGAACTGACGATTTCAGTACATATTGGTGTTTGCAAAAAATAATAAATTAAATCATAAAATGAAACAGAGGCTTTAATTTTCTTTGTTTTAAAGCAATATTGTTCATAAATAACTATGAAACAGAATGCAAGTAAATACACAATCTTCCAACTCATTCTCGACCTACAAAACTATCGTTGATTTTTTCACCAAAACAATGTTCAAAACAAAACATCCCAAAATAATAAAATGGCCACCTGATATGTAAAGAAGATTGGCACAACAGCCTATATTTTATCTTAATTTCACTTTATGAAACTTCACAATCATCTCATTTTCTCCTCTTTGCATTTTCTGCTTGTTTTTGTATTCGGTAAATTGCACTTACCTCCCTAGAGATTTTTGACAAATACAGAAATCTCTCCTGTAATTTTAATAATTACAGAAGTCTGCCCTACTTTAACTGACAATATGAAGATTCTCTCATTTTTGTACTGTTGTCCACCCAAACTAACGAAGCAGTTGATGTCATCAAAAATAAATACTGAAATGGCCATAATACCCTCAAGTGTCTTGAAATGCCCATGAGCTAAGTCACATGAGATAAAATCGAAATTATTTTCTCAGTTGTAGACAACATTGTGAAACACACCCACAATGAAGTACCTAGATGTAGAACATGTATCTCAGTCAAAAACTTATGTTGCTTGGGGTTCTTCGAATACTAAAGGGAGTAAAGTTGAAATACAATCTCAAACCGGGCATGAGAATGAGTCACCCACAGTCAAGTAAGAAGATGTTGAGCATGTACCTCAGTCAAAAACTTTTGCTGCTTGGGGTTCTTCGAATACTGAGGAGAGTAAAGTTGAAATACAATCTCTTTATCAGGCATGAGAATGAGTCACCCACTAATATCTGGAGTTGTAATAAAAATAGCCAGTCCAATGGTGGCAACGAGTGGGTTGTTGACAAACATCAGATTTTGGGGAACGACACAACGTCAAAGGCAAATGGCTGAGGGTCCAGTAGAGGGAGTAGGGGGTTCTTCGAGTGAAGAGGGCCACAGTGATGATGGAATGAGGAAATGTAGGGTTGGCAAATTACAGAATTTGGGTGTTGCAGAAATTATTTATTATTACAAAATTTGGGTCCAGTTGAAGGGTTAATCTATTCTATTATTAAAGGGGAACACCAATTTTGGCGTCATGAATCTGAAGCTTGGCTTACAAATTTTTTTTTCTATTTTCCCTAAAATGACCATCACTTGTTAAATAATCTATTATTTTAAAACTTATATCAAAATTGTAATTATGATTAAAATCGTAAATTATCAACTCAGTAAATAATTTCCGCTTTTCCACTTCCCACATTTTAGAAACTACTGTGCAGTTCCACGTTTCACCATCTTCTCTCTTTTTTTAAAATTTTTGTTTATTTTACATTTCAAATTTATAACAAACTGCTATGTAAGTTCTACAGTTCATCATCTTCACTCTATTGAAAATGTGAAATTTGTTTCTTTTTTTATTTTTTGGAGAAAGACTATTCAAGTATTCAAGAACTTTTTCTCTTTCTTTCTTTCTTTATGTTTTTTTTTTGGGGGGGGAAAAAGCGGAGTATAAAAAAATTGTGTGTTTGTTTTCTTAATGTTATATGTGTGTGTATGCACGTTGTTTAAAAAAATCAATGTTTCTTAAAATATCTATTATATTATCAGGTTTTGTACCTTTTTTGAGGGTAGTTTTTATGTAATCTGAAATTTGTGTGTGTGTGTGTTTCAAAAAAAAAAGTGTTCTTAAATTTTCCATTATGTTATCAAATTCTTTGGGAAAAAAAAGTACAGAATAAGAAATAAAATTTATGTATTTATTTATTTTTTGTTTTTTTGTAAAGAACTAATTATCTACTTAAATTTTTTTTTTAATAAAAAAAACAGTATAAAAATTATATAGTTTATTATTGTAAAATGAAAATCCACATGGTACCAAATGCAGCACAACTTCAATCTCTTATGTATATAATCACCCTGTTTAAACCCATTGTGACATCATGATTTGAATATTTGGAAGTATTTAGGAAATCCTCAGAATAAGTAAGAATAAAAAATTGTAAAATTCTATTTTTGAATAAATATAATATAGCACATTTACATCCTCTGTACAAATTTGATTTACAAAAACTATAAATAAAAAAAAAAAACTATACACTCCATATCACACCCTCTAATGCCCTAACCTGCCCCGAGTACCACAACCCCGCCTGTGGACCTCCCTCCTCGGTCTCCTGTCGTAGACTCTCTGAATATGTGGCTCTCTCAATCGTAAATGCGTATCCTGTGGCACTCCCTCCCTTGCATATGGCCCTCTATTGACTGCCTGTGGAGCTTGTGACTGTGACCCTCCCTCTTCTACCTGTGCTACCCCTGATCCTCTCTCTGGCCCAACATCGGATGCTATTGTGAGCTGTGAAAACTCCCTCATCTGGTGCAACTGTATCACGATCTGCAACTGCACTTGACCTCTACCTCTGCCCGCACCCTGGCCTCAGCCGCGATGTCTGCTACGACCATAACCTCGGCCTCTCCCTCGTGCTCCGAGGGGGGGCTCAATATGGGCCTCATCCTCAACGTGAGAGATGTCAGTGAGAACTGCATCATGTGTACTCATGGTCGCGGTCGAACTAGTCCCCACAAAAGTAGGTGTATGTACTGTGGGACTATGTGATGTACATGTATCAACTCTAACACTACACACACCTGAATTGTCTGGTGGTGGTAACTGGGTGGGTGGTGGTAACAACGTCATGCATGTATCGGGGCGGTGTCCAATCAAGGTCAGCTACATAAGGTATGCTAGTATGCTGGGTAGGACGTACGTGGAGGGAACCTGGAGATATGTATGGGGTAGCATATGGTGGGGTGACTGATGTCCAAGGACCTTATGTAGTTGGCGCTGAAGTGGAAGGCACTGACATGCGACGGCACTGATGTGTCTAGAGCAGCTGCTGCACTGTGTACACCGTAGTGGGCAAAATGCAGATGATCTCCCCGATGGGCATGCTGGATCGCCTCGTACAATAAATCTCGGATCTCTGCAACGGCCTGCAAGGCATGCTGTCCATCACGTCTGAAAAGGGCGTCCTTAGCCAAGTGATATGACCCTCCCAGCTCCCAACTACCTGAACAAAAATTCGGATGTATTAGGCTACAGTTGACTGAAAGTAAATCAATTATGATCTTAATAATTATCTTACACATACTATGATACTCACCAATGCCTCAAGAGAAGGCCCAACTCTCTGATATCCAGACTCAGACAGGTGGTTTGGATTACCGACAAGTAGGCGTATATGTCGCCGATACCACAACATGTAAGGGTCGGAAGAGGGGAGCACCTCATCGCTCCAGTCAGCCTGTACAATACTGTCCCGACGGGCATCCCACAGCTGTATATATCGCATATAAAATAGACTCCAGTCAATGCCGGCTCGGCCACACCTATCAGTCACATGCAACTACCACTCGGTGTCGAACCGATCCGGCACGAACTGGACCTAACCAAACTGTCGGAGGACACGATGGGGGAGATGCCACTCAACCACGTCAAAACAAATAAGTGGCACTCTCACCATCCATATCTCTTGACCTAGTCAGCAGTAGTCTGGGAGCATACTGAGGACCGCAGCATAAGGCTGCCAGATAAACTACAATAACGAAAAGTATATTAAAATTCGCTCGTGAACTCAAAACATATACAATGAACAAGACAACTAAAATTGAGAGAAAAATTTCATACCTTGCCCTCGATCATCCGGTCGAGCTGGTCTCTATAAACGACGACTACGTGGGTCGATACGACCTCGTGGCCGAAGTCAACCCTCCACTGGCTACCTCAAGGTCCGGGGTGGCAATTGCATGTCTCCCTGGCCCATGGGAAGCTCACCAGGAGTAACCACTTGTCGCCTAGATGGGGCAATGCGAATGAATCTCTCCCATGCCCAAATTTGTAATAGTTTGAACGCAATTACAATCCTGATATATGTCATACAATATGAATTGACATGTAATAAAATTCTTACTAACCTGTAGCAAGACAAGTGGTCCTCCGATCTCCTTCGCACCGACCTGAGCTGCTCGACATAGCATCCTATACAAGCATGCCAAAGCCGCGCCACCCCAGCTGTACTAGCCAATCTTGTCAATGTCTTTCAACAGTGGCAAGTACATCAGCTTCAGAAGGTTCTGTGACTTATCAGGGAGGAGTAACCCCCAATAAGCCACATAATATATGCTCGAGCATGCTGCTATACCAACTCATCTGGAGCCTGACCTGGAAGAGGACCAAACTGCTCGGCCAGCCACCTCACCCTCAGTCTACCTGCCTATAAGTCTGCAGGTATAGGTGCTACTCCCAATAGCTCACTACATAGGGCTATCCATTGATCCCTCGTCAATGATGGATCAACTCCAGTAACTGCTCTCCCATCAATCCGTAGACCATATAGGACAAATACGTCCTGCAATGTGACGGTGGCTTACCCGATCGGGAAATGGAATGTTTGAGTCTTTGTGCGCTACCTCTCGACGAGAGCAGTGATGAGTGGGTGGTCCAGTCTAATATGCCCGATACGGTAGACACCATAGAATCCCGCGCGTAGTATATACTACAAGACTCTATGGTCCAACGGATACTCCCACAAGCCAGAATCTGCTCGGCGGCATGTCAACACGGTGCGTGCCTCGTCCTCCATAACAGAATGACTAGGTTAAATAATAGCATTATCACGTAATATAAAACAAAATGCAGGGTATTTTAATTGTAAGCGTAAAGTCCATCAAACGTTATTGCATACCGGATGCTCCCATATACTGTCAGCCCGATATGGATGACTGCAAAGTGGGACCTCTTCAGGTAGATGTGCCATGAAGCCTGTACAAGTGAAATACTAGATCATAACAATAAAAGTCTCATTTAATCATAACAGAAAAACTGTAATTATTCTATAAATTACGATTTGTAAAAGAAAAGTATGCTCAGCTATTTCAAAATTTAAATTTGTGTGATACTATATATGGAAGCAATTCACTAAAATGTAATTAATTTTTATTTCAAAAACCTCTATTGGTTAACTGTAATTTAACTATAACAATTAAACTCTAATTAATTCCATACATGACAACTTGAAAAAAAAATGTGCTCGGTTATTTTAAAATTATAAATTTGTGTGCCACTAACATGGAAGCAATTCACTAAAATCTAATTATAATCATAAAAAAAACCCTAATTATTCCATAATTTATGATTTTTAAATATATATATATTTGTACTTTAAGATTTAAAATTATGTGTCATTAAATATGATAAACAATTCAACAGAACCTACCATTATGTATGCTATAACTAATATAGAAAT
This sequence comes from Camellia granthamiana, assembly GCA_036172215.1. Taxonomy (NCBI): domain Eukaryota; kingdom Viridiplantae; phylum Streptophyta; class Magnoliopsida; order Ericales; family Theaceae; genus Camellia; species Camellia granthamiana. The sequence goes on along the minus strand of CM069908.1, from coordinate 72,017,122 downwards.
ATTTTCCAAAATAATTTTAGGGCCTTAGTTACATAAGATTAATAATGACCATGAACATAGTGCAGTAACATGTGGATAGTTTTTCTACATAAATATTTGCCAAAAAATTGAATGAGAATTTTTTTTTTTTCCAATAATAGGTTGATGATTACATTTATGGCATATTTGACAAAACTTAATTATTGATTTTGTAATGCTAAAAGTTTGAATAAATTATAAAATTTTTAAATTACATAAATTTATTCATAAATTGTAAATGTGAAAAATGGTTGTAGCATTCGAAAATATTAAATTTATTCATAAATATTAAATTTTCAAATGGTAGAAGAACTATTTGATTAAGTATAGAATTTTGTAATACACATTTTCAATCAAGTACACAATAAAAAACTTAGGCCTATATGCTACGATTAAATATTTTTGCATACATATTTAGTTTAATTTATTTGCTTAGTATGTTAGTTGTCAATTTTTTTTTTAATATAAAACAATTACAATATATAAAGAATTAAAAATTAAAAATGATCTATTACAAATAAAAAATGATCTATTAAAGAATTAAAAATTAACAATTACAATATAGTTTAACGTGGGGTCATTTGCATTACAAGCTAAAAATTCACAAGGGCTGTCCAATTATAATCTCAAAATTAAAAAGCACAACCATTTTACAATTTCACAATTCATGAAACTCATGTAAGCATTACATAGTCTTCATTGACCAAGCCATGCCGGACATGTTCGCCTATCATGACCTGTCTGCTGGCACTTACTGTAACGAGCAGTCAAACGCCTATCTGATATATCCATCTCATTTGGAATACGAGGCATAGATTTACGACCCCATTTTACTTTTCGCAAACGAAGTACATTAGGCATTAAGGTCCACTGCGGATCATCCCAATAATCTTGATGCGGTATTGGATTGAATTTAGTTTCCCAAACCCTCATGTATACAGGAAGCCTATATACTAGATCAACGTACTCGAATGGATTGTCACCGAGTTCAGACATAACAGCGAGCATATGAGAACATGGATAGTGTCTTGTCTCGTATTTGCCACAACTGCACGTGGGTTGATTCATGCGCACAATCTGTGTATTGCGACCTCGTCCATGGTGAAAAGATGTTCACACCTCAAATACGCGGCGGGGCCTATTAGACAATATTGATACAAACTAATCAAGTTCATGTTTTTAGGTATAATTAACTTCACAACATAATAATAACAATTTAGTTTACATTACAAACTAACCTGTCGTATGATATCAACTAGAAAGTATTCCCCCTTGCGATGCCCTCCTCAATAGTTTTTTGCATCTCTCTAGGGTATTGGAACTCATTCCGTACATCTATTTCGGCTTGGGCTCCCATCTCGTCAAAATATTTTACGAGCCGTCGAAATGTAAACTCAACCATAGCTACGATAGGTAAGTTCTTTGCACCTTTCAAGACATTGTTGAAGCACTCTGCGTCATTGCTGGTCAATACCCCCCACCAATATCCACCGTCATACGCAAGGGCCCACTCCATAGGATTCATCTTGCGGACCCAATCGATGGCATCTTGGTTAATAGCATGTATCTGTTCTAAGTAAGCATTACATTTTCGTCATTGATGAGCACTCCCTACTTTCCATAGAAGTTGTTTCAACTCCTTATTTTTAAACTTTGTGTTAAAGTTACTACAAACATGTCGAAGGCAGTGCCGATGACATCCAACAATTTGGAGCGAGAGATTCAGCCAATGCCGCCTCACAGCAGCTAAAGACTCTCAGCTCAATCAGATATCAAAGTCACTCCCTGTCGATCCATGACAATATGTTCCTTGATATTTGAAATGAAGAACGACCAGGACTCCAAACTCTCCTTATCGACAACAGCGAATGCAAACGGTAATACTTTGCCATTAGCAGTGACGATGGTTGCTACAAGCAACACACCAGTGTATTTGCCGTATAAGAATGTACTATCTATGGTTATAACAAGCCTACAATATCTAAATCCATTGATGACGGGTTTGAAAGACCAGAAAACAAAGTGGAAGACGGGCATAATGGTTGTATCTCCGGTATATCTATGCTTCCATTGAACGATGGTGCCAGGATTAGATGTCTGTAATGCATGCATGAATTTAGGCAGCTGCCTATATGATTCATCCTAATCCCCGAATACCATTCTAATTGCTTTTGCCCTTGCATGCCACGCCTTCTTGTATGATATACTGTAGTTCATGGTCTTTTTGATATCTTCGACGACATTCTTAATTGGCATATCAGGTTCATTCTGCATACGACAATTAAATATGAGTTGGATTATTTGGGTGTGAACACTATAAACAAACAAATATGTATATATATATATAAACATTTATTTTTTATACTCACCGCAACTTGTCCCAAAAGATGAGAAGCAATGTAATTGGAGCTAATATTAGTGTGGTCCCAGTTCATTTGTGGGTATAAACAATGGTGAGGACCCCTGTACTGCTTTATTTCAAAAAGACCATGTTTCCTACTAAGAGACACACGCAACCACCAACTGCAATCGTGCTTGCAAGCAGACACCCAAAGGTCTCGCTTGGAGGTTATGACCTTATACTCTCGATTATTTGTTGCATGGTACAATTTCACAGCATGTACAAGTTGCTTCTTATCAACGAAAACCATCCCTTTGTCCAACTCTGGATTTTCAGCGTTCCAGATCCGGTTACGGGGAACGACATCACGGCTACTCATGTCAAAATCACCACCCATGTGAATGTTCTCACAGAAAGAGATTTCAGGTCTAGGTGGAATTGGGGCATTTTCAGGGTCAACGGTAGCATCGGCATCATCTTCATCATCATCATCATTTGATCCGCCCAATAAATTTTCTTCATCATATATTTCATTCTCATCATCGTCTAGGGCGACATCAGGACCGTACATGTCATTGTCAGCAAACTGCACATAGTTCACCGTTTTTTTCTATATTACCAGCAACTTTAACTGAAGTGTTATGATGGCTGCAGGTGGGCACATCTTCTGTGTTATTGTAAAATTCATAATCATATCCACCACGTGAACTTGATTCCACACCATGGCCCTCAAATGTCTGTTGTATGTAGCCCACTGCATAACATTGATCTGATGCATACATAGGAGACCGAAACGCTGTAGTGTCAATCCCATGTGTCAGCAATGTAGTGAATGGAGGAGAATCCATCTGTGTCACATTCGGGACATTGTGTACAACCTCTTTATCAATGTACACTTCCAAACAATTTGGTGGTTGGAAACTTGCACCGATACTTAATACGGTGTTCAACGCCGCATCGTCATTGATCGGTAATATCTTGTATTTGCTGATTGTTTGCCACTGGCGATAAGGATATCTACATTTGAAGTTCAATCGGACACTTTCCCCGTAACTTGCCACCTTGGATATGAACATCTCCTCCAAATTGCTAAGCGTGGTGCCAAGTTGCACCCTATATATCCCTTTCGGCTCAGCATCATATGACATTCCTTCATCGGGATCCCGAATTATGTTTCCCCCCCCCCCCCCCCTGTAGAAGATAATTGGAACAGTCTCCATATACTTGCTTCAATGAAACAAAAAACATTAAAATATCAACAATATACTTATATCGGATTTTACTTCTAAAAGAATTATATGAATTTTAACTCATTCAATTACAATTACTCGTGAGGCAAGAACTTTATTTAAGTAATCATCAATTGTAATCCAACAATCATTATTGATTTTTTAATTAGAATATGAGTTAAAATAATTATTATGTTTTGGGTTTTTTAGCCTTTTAAGAAAAAAGCTTACAACACAAAGAATGTTGGTTTATTTTGACATAACTGTCTATGGAACTCTTGTGTTTTTCTTTTTTCATTATTTATTACGATTAACATCATGCTCTTGTGCACGATAAATGCAAATTTTTCTTTTTCCATATTTCTTCTTCTTTGTTTTGGTAATATTTCAGCGTTAATTTGATTTTTTGAAATTAACCTGCTTTTATTTTTGTGCTGGTTATTTGAATTTGTTTAGGTGGACACTTGGTGGAAGGAAGTTGTGGGAGTCAAAAGACAATTTATATTTTCCTATAAGTGACATTTTCCTATAAAAATCAGCCCTCTCATTTTTGTCAATTTATATTTTCCAGGGTAGAAAGAACTCTAGAGGTGAAACATTACTTCAACACCACTAAACATTACTTCAATTTATATTTTCTCCCATTTTTATTTTTCTCTATTTGTTTATTATTGTTTATTTTCTCATTTTTGTTCACTTATTTTTATTCATATAAAACAACGGCTGAGGTTTCATCTCTACGTGGAGTTTTTTTTACTCCCTATGTGGAGACTCGTATCTTTTCTGCGTGAAGGTTCTTTTTCTCCATTTAGGATTTATTTTATATTTTGTACTTAGATTTATTTTATTAGATGAGTTATTGTTAGATATATAATATATTAAATCTTGTGTTTTGTCATAAAAAAAATATAAAAATAAACAATTAAGACTTGTACTAAAATTTAAATTTAATATTGTAATTTTGACACAAATAGACATGCAATGTATTCTATTATATAAATGAAGGATGTCACATTTAAAAATAAAAGCAAAAAAATAAATAAATAAATAAACAGAACGTTCCCTGCATACAATCACTATCACATTTAATATTTTCTTAAGGATTCATCAAAAACTATCTACAAATTTAAATATAAAATTATAAATTCATAACATTTGCACCTACTTCTGAGTTACATGAATTAGGTATATTTTACATTTGTTAGAAAACTGGTATACTACCCAAAAACAAATTTTTTTTTTGTCCACTTTAAGAACTTTTATGGTAAGAGCTCATCATAGGTCCACGTAGAAGAAAAATCTCAATCCAACCCATAAGAACACACCACACTATTCAAATATAATAACTTAATTGAGTTTTGAATAGAGATGATAATTTTCCTTCAATGAGAAAATAGGGTGGGGACGGGGAAATTATATTTTCACACACTTAATAACTAAACAACTCTTACATCATAATCAAAATAATTTCATAATTGACCTCACAGTATGTTATAACTAATCACATTATGTCATAATTTAGCTAACTTTTTGTTCTGAAGATCTTTTATTAATTTTGGATAAATTTTACAAGAGATTTCTAATTTTTTATGATAAAAATTAGAATTATTAAAAGTGTATTATGCTATTCTATGATACAAATACAATGACAAATCTATGGTGTGTGGTAAAACAAACATAATTTTTTCCAGCAACTTTTTCAACATCGTCAACAATTTTCACCTTGTCCTTATTACCAAACAAGATTTTACCTTGGATCTAATACTTTATACCCCTTTGAAATAAACTTTTCACCCATTGTCTCTACTATTTAAGGATGAAATTAGACATTTGGTAATGAATTACTATCCTGTCAAGACCAAAATTTTATTTTTAAAAAGGTATACCATTTAGCATGAAATTATTTGGTTCTTAAAAATACATTTATTAGTGGCATGAAATTTTTACATTACAGTGTATACTAAATATATTTTTATTTTCATTTTTGCCAACAAATGAACGTAAACATGTTTAAAATATTGGACAAATTACAAAAAAAAACTCTAGAGTTTTACATATTTTTTAATTTAAACTCAAGTTTAATGGAAAATGCTACATTTGTGACAAAGAGGGACATCGAGCCAAAGATTGTCGTAGCAAGCGGAAAGGTAAAGGAAGTTCAAGTAAAAAACCTGCTCAAGTCAATGTCACCGAAGTGGACCAAATCTCTAATGGTGTTAATGACATAAACCTTTCAGCCGTTGTCTCCGAGGTCAACCATGTTGAACATCTCAAAGAATGGTGGGTAGACACTGGAGCTACTCATCACATCTGTGCTGACAAAAAGATGTTCTCCTGCTATTATGTGGTGGACAATGGAGAACAACTGTTCATAGGCAATTCCTCGACTTCTAAAGTTAAAGGACAATGAAAGGTTATTCTGAAGATGACATTTAGAAAGGAACTCACCCTTAACAATGTGCCTGTTTGGTGCAGCTTAAAAGCTGCTTATTTCAGCTTTCAGCTTAATTTAAGCTATTTTGATGTGTTTGATTTAGCTTATAGCTTATAGCTTTTTAGAAGTCAGAAATCAGCTTATTCTTTGAGTGGGGCAGGAGATGCTTAATTTATGAGTCAGAAATCAGCTTATGTTCATAGTTATAAGCTATAAGCTGTTTAGGCATAAGCTATAAGCACTTTCCCACAGCTCTACCAAACAGGGCCAATATGTTGCATAGACCGGACATTCGTAAGAATCTTGTTTCCGGATCTCTGTTGAGCAAAAATGGATTTAGGTTAGTTTTTTAGAGTGAAAAATTTGTACTTACCAAAAACGAGATGTATGTAAGAAAATGTTACATGACTGATGGCCTTTTCAAAATGAATGTATAATGACTATTGTACCTTCTATGATTAATAAGAATACATCTTCTTCTTACTCGTTTGAGTTTTCAAATTTATGGCATGATAGATTAGGACATGTTAATTATGGATCTTTGCATAAATTAATTAATATGGAATGTTCACCTGGATTTGAAATTAATCCAAATCATAAATGTGAAATTTGTGTTGAGGCAAAATTAACTGACACTTCTTTTCATTCAATTGAAAGAAATACTAACCCACTTGAATTAATTCATAGTGACATTTGTGATTTTAAATCAATTCAAATTAGAGGTGGGAAAAAATATTTTATTACTTTCATAGATGACTATACTAAATATAGTTATGTTTATTTAATTCAAACTAAGGATGAAATTTTGGAAACTTTCATTCAATATAAGAATGAAGTTGAAAATCAACTTAGTAAGAAAATTAAAAATCTAAGAAATGATAGATGTGGAGAATATGAATCACCATTTGGTGATTTTTGTAAAGAATATGGAATAATTCATCAAACCACCGCTCTTTACTCACCGCAGCAAAATAGAGTTACTGAAAGGAAAAATAAGACTTTAAAAGAAATGGTGAATGTCATGTTAATAAGTTTTGGATTACTGTGGAACTTGTGGGGGAACGCAATACTTTCTACTAATTGTATTCTTAATAAAGTGCCCCGAAAAGTGAATCAAACGCCATATGAAATGTGACATGGAAGAGTACCATCCTACAAATACTTAAAAGTGTGGAAGTGTTTGGCTATTCCTAGTCCTAAAAAGACTAAAATAGGTTTGAAAATTGTTGATTGCATATTCATCGGTTATGCCAAGAATAGTAGTGCATATAATGGTTCTGGTTTAGACCAACCCATTAGTGGTTGTTCGTACCCTTTATCATCTTGTTGGTAGTTGAGTTGAGTTATTGGTTGTTTTTGAAACAGGTTGGGAGTTGGTTTTTTCAATAGTGTTGTTGTTAAGTTTTCTTCTTGTTCGCTTGAGCGATGGTTTGGTCACTTGAGCGGTCTTTGAGATCTTCCAGTATTTTTGCAGGTCTGCAAAACTTCTGGGAGTAGAGTGTTCTTCACTTGAGCAATATTTCTTGAGCTCGAGTGGTCTCTGCGGTCTGTAAAACTTCTGGAAATGGGTCATTGTGTGCTCGAGTGATCTCACTTATTGTGTCTTACACTCGAGCGGTGTTTTGGTCACTCGAGCAGTCTGCGTGTCTATCAGTTCGGGGAAAGGGATTTTTAATTCACTTTTTCATTGCCTCTCTCTTCCTCTCTCTAAAACTTCCCAAACCCTGATTTCTTCCATTTCTTTCTCTAGTTTTTGCTTAAAGCCTCAAATACTCCATCATCTATTGATTTTTCCATCATTGCTCCTTGGAGAAAAAGGTAAAGCTTGTTGAAAGCTTCATTCTAATCGGAGATGATTTCGTTTTCGTTTTTTGGTTCCGTCAAAAGTTTCACCATTGCTCTCTTCCTCTTTTACTCTTAAGGTAGGGATTTCTTCAACCTTTAGTATGACCCTTAGCTTGGTTATTTGCTCACTAGAAAGATTTAGTGATTTGGGAATTTTGGGTTAAATCTAGAGTTTGATTTTGAAATGTAAAAAAGGACTTCTTCAAATAAATGCTTGAGAAGGAACGTGGAAATGTGTATATTGATGGGTTGTATTGAAATATGGGAGGATCTTTCTTTAAATGTGATTTTTGGAAATAAAGGAAGTTTTGTTTGAAAATTATTGATGTTAGATTTATGAAAGGAAAATGAAGGATGTTGGGTTTTGAAAAGATATGAAAAATGTATCTGTTGATAATGAGAGTGGAGTTGGATATGTATTATTGTTACCATTTTGAAATTTATGAGATTATATCTATTATTAGAAAATTATTTGTTGAGGAGAAATATATGTTTTGGGCTATCGGTGGATGATAGCTTTGATTATTGTAGAAATTGCATGAGGATTAGGTTAATTGAAACTAATTCTCATACATCTTACATTGAGCATTCTCTCATACTTAATCATTGAAAATGGATTGTTTTGAGAAAAAGAGGTGTATACCTTGGTAAATCTGGTTAGGGAGTCCTTGGTGAAAGTCTAGAAACCCACGCAGTTAGGTGCTAATCCTTCCAGTTAGTACCGATAAAATGAATTTGGTAGTGCTTGTATAGCCTACTAGCAAACACGTACTTAGAGATTCCCAGTATTTTGTATCCACTGCCTTGTTTTCTAATGTAAAATATTATTTTCATGAATTGAAATACAATGATGATGGCATTGCATTGTTTTGAGATGAAAAAAATATAATGTTTGGCAAAAGACATGCATATGTATTCACCTTATGACTTCATTAAGTTTTATACTTAGTGTTAAAGTATCTCTACTGGACTTTAGCTCACCTTATGTAAAAACAACTTTTATTTTTAGGTGCTGATGATATGCCTTCACCTAGGACTTAGTTTGGGAGGACTGTGGAGCTGAAGGCTCATTTTTGTTTCTTTTGTTGTAATTATCTTTTGTACAAGTCTTGGGCTTTTTTAATTGTTTTGGACTTGATCCATTTGTTGTAACCAAGCAATGTCTTGGAAAGATGCAGCCATTAGGGCATAAACTGATCTATATTACCTTTTATCTCAATTCTCTCCTATATGGCATATGCTATAAATTCAGAATCTAGGATTTATGAATGTATATTCGCATATGTCATCTTTTATACGGTAAAGTATATGAATGAAAGGCTAATATTTTGCATGTTATGTATTCTATTGGATATCATGGTATGGGATGTCATTATTATTTCGGGGTGTTATAGTGCATATCGATTTTTGATTTATAAGTCAGAACATTCAGAAATACATGTAAATACTATTATTGAATTTAGGAATGCATCGTTCTTTGAACATGTGTTTCTTAATAAAACTGGACAAGGGACTAGTACTAACAAAAGATCTTACGATGCTATTGCTAGTCATGATCAAGAACAAGATCAAGTACAAGGACAAGAGAAAGGAAAATGAAAGTGGATGGATCAATTGACAAATACAAGGCAAAACTTGTGGTCAAAGGCTATAGACAAAAAGAAGGTCTTGATTACTTTGACACATATTCACCAGTTACTAGAATAACATCAATTAGAATGCTAATTGTCGTTGCATCTTTGTACAATCTAGAAATTCATCAAATGGATGTGAAAATAGCTTTCTTAAATAGTGAGTTAAATGAAGAAATTTACATAGAACAACCAGAAGGATTTTTTGTTTTAGGGGAAAAAAAGAATGTGTGTAAATTGGTTAAATCATTATATGGTTTAAAACAAGGGCCAAAGCAATGGCATGAGAAATTTGACAATGCAATGATGTCAAATGGATTTAAAATTAATAAATGCGACAAATGTGTTTATGTTAGGAACAAGAACAAAGGTTATGTTATAGTATGTCTTTATGTTGATGATATACTCATCATAGGTAGTAATAACGACATGATTAAAACTACCAAGAAAATCTTGAATAAATATTTTGACATGAAGGACATGGGGATTGCTGATGTAATTCTTGGTATGAAAATTACCAAAACATCAGAAGGATATGCTTTGTCACAATCACATTATATTGAGAAATATTTGGCAAATTTAGCAAAGATGATAATCATCTTTCTAGAACACCTATGGATGTTAATCTGTTTCTCTCTAAGAATGTACATGAATGTATTTCTCAATTAGAGTATGTCCAAATTATTGGAAACTGAATATACTTGATGAACTACACTCGCCCAGATATAGCCTATGCAGTAAGTAAATTAAGTAGATATACAAGTAATCCAAGAGTAGAATACTGGAAAGCTATTATAAGGATTCTAAGTTATCTCAGATTTACTCGTAATATTGGGCTATACTACACTACATATCCAGTGGTACTTGAAGGATACTATGATGCAAACTAGATATTGGATATTAGAGACTCAAAATCCACCAGTGGGTATGTCTTTACACTTGGTGGTGTTGTTGTATCTTCGAAACAGACTTGCATTGCTAGGTCTACTATGGAATAAGAGTTTAGAAAAAGCTAGGAAAGAAGCAAAATTGCGTCATCAGTTCCTTGAAGATATTCCAATGTGGTCGAAACCAATGCCTGCTATATGTGTACATTGTGATAGTCAATAGGCAATAGATAGAGCATAGAGTCATATGTATAATGGTAAGTCACGACACATTCGTCGTTGACATAACACCGTGAGACAACTACTTTCTAATAGAATTATTTTCATTGAATATGTGAAGTCTAAAGGCAACATAGAGGATCCACTAACCAAAGGGTTAGCAAGAGAGTTAGTTGAGAATTCATCGAGGGGAATGGAACTTAAGCCTATTAAATAAGAGTTACCACAACAACAACCCAACTTAGTTGATTGGAGATTCCAAGATCTAGATTCAAAGGGACAACCGAGTTGTGTATGACTCATAAGGATCACTGGGGAGTCAAACTTCTACCCATTTCTATTATGAAATAGTGACGTCTGTAGCGTGTTAGGATAAGCAATGCTTTTAATGATTCTCATATCTAGCAATACATAGTGGAGTATGGAAGGATACCCTTCATAATAATCATCTATATGAGTGTGAACTGGGTCGGTTCTATGAGATTTTGAGGGCTATAATTCTTTAGAGCACTCATGAAGTACCAGGTTGTTCAAGGCCAAAATGAACACAATCATAAGAACTAAACCGTGTCTAGAAATCTGCTGTGTGAGTTTTATTGTCTTAATTTACACGAACGGCTGAACAATTCAAAACATCATATTCAATAATTAGCTAGTAAATCTGATAGTGGCTTACAAGAGAAAGTTCAAAGCCAAAAGCTACCTATTCTTTGCAGAATATCTCCAATTTCTGTATTCTCTTTAGAAACATCATGTTGTTACATTTTCTCTGCGTCAATTCCATTCATGTGGGGGATTGTTAGAAAATTTAGTTTTATAGGCTTATTTTGGGCCAACTTTGAGTCTAAATTTAAATGGTGCCCACACGTCTTTTGAGGTGGGTCCAAGTGGTGACGTGTTCCTTCTAGTATGGCAAGTCACACAGTAAAGACGATTCATCAAAACCATTTATGGGTGAATGGGAAGTTGACGTCATTTTCAGTTTTGTAAAATAAGAAGTTGAAGAGACAAATATGGGTTACCTTATTTTGGTTGTCCCACATAGAAACAATAAGAGAGTTTGTATAAGTATATAAGTTCTAAGTTGGTATACTTGGGATGGGCCTCAAGGGGCACCCCAAGTTTTGTAAAGAGGGAAGTTATGGACAAAGTGGGTTTGACCCAAATCCACCACACACGGGCTACCGCTATTGTTCGACCGAGTGAAGCGCATGTGGGTTATGGATCGGTCCTAATTTTAATTTTTTGGACAAAATTCCTTTGATTTTTTTCAAATTCTTGCTAGAAAATTAAATTTCCAACGAATTAATTCAAACTTTTGCACCAAATTTGAATTCAAAATTTTGTTTCTTGGAACAGTGCCTCTTCGGTTGCCTCTCTTCATTTTTTGTCAGTTCAAGATTTCACACTTGTTCGAAGGGTTTTCTTCCCTTCCAAAGGGACACCTCTTTGCCTATCAATACAAGATCCTCCAGTAGATTCAATTAATCTATTTCCTTCTCTTTTTTCTTTCTTTCCTACATCTGTTCTTCATATTAGTTTATAGAAATTTAGAGAGTGCAAAACTTAGGTTCTGGTTCGCAAGACAGATCATTTTTAGTGCTACTACAATTTGTGATATTGATCATTGTATCTTGGGAGATAGATGCCAATAATTCGTGAGCACCTGTGCACCGGCGAATCTGTCTTAAGGACAGAGTGTCATACACTCGACTTGATCATGTTTTCGTTGTTCTAACTTTTTGATACAAGAACTTCTTGTAAGTAATTTATTTTCTTTTATTTGAGTTTTATTTTATACACAGAAGATTGTTCTAATAGATATAAATTACTTTGATAGAAAAATTCATCAACTTAGTTGTCAAGTTTATCAAATTGATCGAGAAATTCAACATTGGAGTAAAAAATTAGAGAATCTTAAAAAGCACAAATTTTATGAGTTGGTAAGAGGCATTTCCAAGCAAAACTTTCTATCCATAAAAGCCACAGCCAAGGAAAAATTAAGTTCTGAAAATGGCATGCCTGGGGGGAAGTTTTTCAAGCTGTTAATTGAAGAAGAAGACCAACTTCTTTTGTCAAAGGATATTGACCATTTTGAATGTTAACAATCCAATAGGAATGTATGGTTTTAAGTCAAACATGACAAAAAATGTTGAACAACCATCACAAAATAATGGTGAAAATTCAATTGGAAGGCATGGTTTAAGCTAAACATGGCTAAATTTGATGAACAACCTCACAAAATGATGGTGAAAATCCAATTGGAAGGCATGATTTTAAGCCAAACATGACTAAATTTTATGAACAACCATCACAAAATGAGGGTAAAAATCCAACTAGGGGGTATGATTTTAACCTAAGCATGGCTGAAAATTTTGAACAATCCACCTTTGATGAATTTGAATTTTTTCATATTGTTAATTTTGTCAAAAAATTTAATTTTCTAAAGTCAATTAACATTATGATTTCTGTCATCCAACAACCACAATGGCTTTGTGGGTCACATCAAAAATTAATTTTGACAAAGTGGTTTACAAAAATAAATTCTGAATTTTATTTCTATTTTTAATATAACAATAATAAAGGAGTATTTCGATGTGGCCACAATAAATAAATAAAAAAAATTATATATATATGGCCAATCGATTTTAATTTTCATAGTTTCTATTATGTATTTATGTTCATACAACTATTCAAGAAATCGAGTGCTCTTATTCTTAAAGAGTTGGTGGGGCATTGTTTGCACCATAAATAAATTTTTCGTCAATTATGACTAGGTTTAAATTTTTTATTTCTTCTTCTTCTTCTTCTTCTTCTTCTTCTTATTATTATTATTATTATTATTATTATTATTATGTAGGAAAATCTTGGAGGTTAAAAGAGAAGTTAAGACAAGTTTTGAAGATTCAAGAGATGGAAGACACGTGGCATTGTAAGAAAGAAGATTGAATATTTAAGAAGTTAAAAGTAGTTATTTAGGTGGTGGTTAATGGAAGTTTTTTCCTTCATTTTTTCTATAACTTGCCATTAATGGCTCTATTGTAAGACACCAAGAAATCAATACATGACTTGATTTCTATTTCTTTTCTATCTAAGGAGTAGATCTTGTAACGCCCTCAAAATAATACATAGAATCCCACATTATTGACATGCGTAGACATAAGTAAACAAAACTTAATTCCATTCATCAGAGTGTTCCTTACAAATGTATTACATGTTGACAACAAAAGTAAATGCCCAATGGGCTTACAACTTTCCAAGCCAACACTTGGTTACACAAAAAGAGAGTACTAACTCATAACACATTAAGCCCTTGGCTTGAATTTACATGTAATACAAAAAAAATATCACAAGAAGTCTTTCAACCTCTAGCCTCCCAAGCAACGTCCTTGGAGGTGGCATAACATCTGTACCTGAAAATGACTAAACCAAATATAAGCAATGACTAAAACAATAGCATTTGATAGGTGGTTAACACTTATAAACCATTTTATATCACACTCCAGTTCCATGACAATCATGTCCATGTTTCATTTCAATTTTCTTCCCTTATACAAACCCGATACATAACATGGCTCAGAACCTGGCCTACCAGTTCAATGAGACTATGGCTGATATTAATACGTTTCCATATTTCACAATTTCACATGAGATTTACAACTCATATTCAAACACTTCCATACTTCAAATGATACACATATTTACTGTATCAACACTTCAATTTAATACACATATTTGTTGTATTAATGGAGTTCATCCCCTATCTTCCCTCAAACCATGGAGTACATCCCCTATCTCCTCCCACACAATACACATATTCCAAGTATATAAACAATTATCATATACAGGAATCAATCAATACATATATTTGATGTATTATTCCAACTGTCATACTCAATGACATATTCAATGTGATTAGTTTCAGTTTTCCCTAATCAACATACAATGTCTACAACAATCAAGACTATCCTCCACCGATAGCCCAAAGCAGTTATTTTTAAACAGGAAATAAATGCATTAAACAAATATAACATCAACCTTTACATACGTGAGTGATAAATTAATCCAACTACACCATTCAATCTCATAACTTCCCAATTTCACAATTTCCAATTAAATTTCATATTTTCCCCAAATCAATTATACCAATTAATTTATCACAATAATTAGGGCATTTTCCCTAATCCTCAATATCAACCCTAAGGTCCAATTTCATCGATAATACAACAATAATTCTGTTTCTCAATGTCTTACATACATATGGGTTTTAATATTTGAAAACCTCTCTTTTGTAAATTACACAATAACCCAAACTTTTCCAAAAATTGCCCAACATCACCAACTACTCAAAATGACTAAAATTAAAGACAAAGCTCATAAGATGGAGTAGGGTATCCCTACCTCGAAATGAAGAGACCAAAGGAGAAGATGGTGAAAAACCAAAATGCTCCAAATCCAAGATTCTTCAGATTAAAAGGATGCCCTCAACACCCTCTATCTTTCTTACAAAGAACTTAGGGTAGAAACACTCAAGAACTAGATCAATCCCTAGAGAGAAGGTGTTTAGAGAGAGAGAGAGCTCGGATCTAGGGTTTTGAAATCAAAAGAGATGAAAAATCGAAGTGTTTACCCGCTGTTGTCTACTGATATAACATAGGCTCGCTTGAGCGAAGGAGTGGTCCCTCGAGCGAGCAGACACAAAGAAGCCTCGCTCGAGCGTAGAAAGCCTCGCTTGAGCCAACAATCCAAACTTTCAGGTCTGCAACCCAGAAGCACACTCGAGCGACAGAATGCTTGCTCGAGCGAAGAAACCCAAAACATAGACCTCGCTCGCTCGCGCGAAGGAAAGCTCGCTCGAGCCAAGAATCAAAACCATCAGGTCAAAAGAGACGTAGACGCAAGCTCGAGCGTAGGACTCCTTGCTCGAGCCACCAGACACAAAACTCAACTCTCGCTCGAGCGAAGGAACCCTGACTCGAGCGAAGGATCTAAAACAAGGAGCTCGCTCGAGCGACAAAAGTCTCGCTCGAGCGAAGGACCAAAATTCTGGGCAGCAACCATTTGCTCTCAATCACACCCAACCTGTAACAAACCTATCCAAAACATCCTATAACTCAAATACAAAGTATTGAAGGACGGAAACGAGATATATACAACAACCAACATCCACGGAACCAAGTCCGGATTACACTAATCAATGGAAGGAAAACTAGGGTCGCTATAGATCTAATCTACATAGGAGCAGTTTAAACTTAGATAGGAGTAAGTTTAATATACTTTACTTGTTTTTGATTGTTCATTCAATCATTTATATCATCATATTCTTCTTCTCTTTTTCTTGTTTGTATTGCCACTATTTTTATTCCAAGGAAGTCCTTAAACTTTCAAGGCATAGAACCTCAACACAATTATTTGATCATTGTGTTGTTTAGTGAAATTTTAGTTAGGGCTTTATCGATCTAAGCCTAACAAAAATTTTACTAACAGTAGCAGCTGTTATGTGTGCAATTTAAGTAAGCTAAAACAATAAATAAAGAAAAAATAACAAATGCATACATATTATGTGTTACTCAAGTGGTAAGAATTTTCTTTACCACACCAAAAGTTTTAGTTTTGAATCTTGTCCACGCCAAGCATAGAGAGAAACAAGACTTCAGGCCACTAAGTTTAGTCTTCACATATGTAATACTACAATAATCTTCTACCATTTGATCAAAAAATAAAAATATATATGGTCAAGTTACACTGATAGTCCTTGTATTTAAGTCTTTAATTAATTTATTTTCAAGGGACACACCGGGAACACTTTGGGGACACACTAGGGACATGCCAAGTTGTCTTTTTTCCCATTTTATTTATTACTTTTGATGAATGTTAAATGTTTATTATTTTTTTTCTTAGATTTAAATACTTAATAGATCATCTATAAAAAAAGATGTGTCAATTTAAAAGTGTTTTTTTTTATAATAAAAAAATATAGAATTAGAGTTAGTTTATGTTAGCATTAATTGTTTGTGGATGTAATATTAGTCTAGCTAGCAAATAAAAATATATAAAAACATATTTTATTGCCGTGTTCGTGTCCGTGTCCCCATTTTTTGGAAATTGCCATGTCCTGTGTCCTTGTCTGCATCCGTATTCGTGTCCATCCTTCTTAGTTGAGGAGTATAGGAGATTGCATAAAAAGGGCGTTGTTTTTAAGGTGGACTTCGAGAAAGCATATGATCATATGGATTGGGCCTTTTTGGATTTTGTGTTGAATAGGAAGGGCTTTAGGTCTAGGTGGAGGAGGTGGATTTAGGGGGGGGGGGGGTGTCATCATGCACTATGTCAGTCATTGTGAATGATGAGGCTGGGAATTCTTTTAGGTCATTGTGAATGTCGTCATGCAATATGTCACCATTTTTGTTTATTTCAGTAGTTGATGTGTTGGGTAGAATCATCGATCTGGCTAAAGAAAAAGATGTTATTGACGAATTTGTGGTGGTGGGTGGGGATAGGATTGGTGTCACCCATTTACAGTTTGCGAATAACACTATCTTTTTTGTATCAAAAAAGGAGGGTAAGGTTGGTAATTTGTTAATGCTTTTGAGAATCTTTGAAATTATGTTGGGGCTCAAGGTTAATCTTAGTAAGAGTAGTGTTGTGGGTATTAATTTGGAGTCTACCTATGTGCAAAGGATAGTGGATATGTTGGGATGTCCCATTGAGCAATTTCCTCTAAAATATTTGGGGCTTCTATTGGGAGGAGATCCTAGATGGACATCTTTTTAGGAGCCTGTGCTTATCAAAATTGGGAAAAGATTGGAGGGTTGGAAGTGAGCCTTATTATCTAGAGGGGAGAGGGGAGAGGGGGGGGGGGGAGGTATACTTTGGTACAGTCCATGTTGGGTTATGTTCCTATTTACTTCTTATCCTTGTTCAAGATTCCGGTTAACATTGTGAGGAAAATTGAGAAATTGATAAGAGATTTTTTTTGGAAAGGGTGTGATGAGGGTAAAAAGGATCATCTGGTTAAGTGGGAGGTTGTTTCTCTTCCTAGGGATAAATGGGGCCTTGCTATAGGAAACATTGTTACCAAGAATATTGCCCTCTTGAGTAAGTGGTTATGGAGATTTCTTGTTGAAAGAATGTCGCTATGGTATTCTATTTATTGAAAGCAAGTATGAAGTTCATGCCAATGGTAGAGATTCTAATGTGGTTACTGGAGGCAATTGTCATTCTCCTTGGAAGTTGATCTCTCATTTGTATCCACAAGTGTCCAATTTCCTATCATTGAAAGTGGAGAATGGGGTGAATATCCGATTTTGAGAGGATGTTTGGTTAGGGGATTCCTTGCTCGATAGAGCTTTCCCCCTCCTTTATAGATTGGTTCGTACTTGCGATGTTTTAATAGCATCGGTGGCATGCTCTAATGTGGCACCCATTTCTTGGAATCTTGGTTTTCGTAGGAATTCAAATGATAATGAGGCTGGTGAGTTGGCTTCTTTGTTGTCATTGATTAACGGGGTTTCTCTTTCTTCCTCTTGTGATAGTAGGGTTTGGAATATCAATTCTTTAGGGGTCTTCTCTTGTCAATCTCTGTCTGATAACCTCATTGATGATTCCTCTGTCCCTTTGTTTCCTTTTCATAAGAAAATTTGAAAAGTGGTTGTTCCTCATAAAGTGAAGTTTTTCATATGGTCCTTAGCTTAAAAGCGTGTCACAACCAATGACCTTTTCCAAAGGAGAAGGCCCAATCACTTTCTCTATCCTGAATGGTGTGTGATGTGCTAAAGGAACTCGGAATCGGAGGATCATCTATTTTTGCACTGCCCGGTGGCTTTTTCTTTATGGCAGCATTTGTTTGGCCTGTGTGATAATGTTCAGTGTGTTGCTCCACGGGATTACATTCATATGCTTCATGTTAGGTTCGATGGGTTTGGCGGCAACAAGAGAGCCAAAACAATGTGGCTCTGTATTATGGTTGCTATTTTCTAGACTATCTAGTTGGAGGAAATGCACGAATCTTTGATGGCAAGGAGTTAGATGAGGAGGCTTTGTGGCGTAGAGCAGGATATTTGGCTTCGTTTTGAGCATTTGCTTCTCCTCCTTTTGAAGGAGTTTCATTTTTGTTGATTTCTAGGGATTGGGCTTTTGTTTGCCATCTCTAGTGCTAGGAGTTCAGTGTTATTCGTTTTGACTGTTCTACCTTTTCTTTCTCTGTTTGTTTGAGGATTTCTTGTCCTCTTTCATTCTTTTTTTTTAATAAAATTCTTCGTTGATGCTCAAAAAAATGTTTCTAGAAACTATCGCCACTTTGTGTTTCGTCCTTAAACTATTAGTTTTATTTAGGCTGAATTACAAATACACCCCTTGAGATTTAAGTTAAACTACCAATTGCCCCTTATAGTTTCGAAAATTACAAATACCTCTTGCCAAAGTTTTTTATTAATAGAATTAACCAAAAATAATAATAATAATAATTCTTAACTACTCTACTATACAAAAATAAAATTACCTGAATTGTTAATTAAAATATATTTATGACATCATTAAAAATAGTTAATTGATTTTATGATTTATTAATAAAAGGGGTCCTTGGTTATGCAATTAGAAACTTGAAGGGACGGGATGTAATTTTCAGAACCACATGGGTAATTTGTATTTTAAGCAAATCTTAGGGAATGTATTTGTAAGTCACCCTTTATTTTTATTTAGTCCCTAAAGATTTTAATTTCAACTAAAGTAGTCCAATTGAATGTTAAAACCTAACTTTGGGCAAAAAGTCATTTTAATATTTGAACAAACCAAACAATCATTTTTTTATTCACTAATTTGAAAAGAGGGTTACTGAAAAAGATGGGTGTATGGTTGTAGAGTGTAAGTTGTCTAATATAGTTGTTTTATGATTTGGGCTATGTTTGGCAATGGCAAACAAAGTTACATTTTTTTGCCGGGTTTTTTTTTTTGTTTTTGTTTTTGTTTTTGTTTTTTTTGTATTTAGTGATTTTTTTAAAAATTTGTGCCAAAATGTTTTACTTTTTAGGTTTGTCATGTATAAATAGATCTTAAAAGTAGGAAAAAATTGAAAAATTCTGAAAAAAGTTCACTAGAGGAAAAAACTCAATTTTATTGTTTTTTTAAGTTGTTTATCAGGTCCGTCTAGTCTAGTAGGAATTAAAAGTGAATTTTTGTTTGAATTTTTTTTTTCAATTTTTCTTTTTATACAAGTTAACTAAAAACGAAAAAAAGCCAATAAAAAAACTACTAAAAAAGCAATAGCCAAACCCACTATCAGGTTCTCCAAATTGTAAAATTATATCCTTTTGCCTAGTATATTAGCTTTTCCTCAATATTGATTTGGAGGGACTGTCTCTAATTGGACCATATGAACTGAAATCCAAATTTTTAAGGATTAACTAAATAAATTGATTGTTTAGGGATGATATAGAAGAGAAAAAAAAAAAAAAAAAAAAGCAACAACAACAATAGTTTAGGGGATAAAATTGAAATTAACCCTAAAAAATATTTAGTAAACTGATATAGAACGTGGTTGATATTGTAAATAGTTAATCTTTGTAATTTAGTTTTCTTGAATTGCTGCAATGAAAGGAGAATTAGTTGTTGACTTGTTGTATTTTATCTAGTTGAATAACTATTTAAATGTAGTTGTAGAAGGGCAATGAAGTAGTAGAATGGTGGGATCACTTTGTCTATTTTCTGATGTCACATTTACGAGGTAAAGTCTGTTTTCTTTTAGGAGACAATTATATATTATTATCTTATACAAGACTACTGTAGGTACCTATACCACACCCAATATGTGGTGAGCCCCTCGGGCATCATATCATTGTCATCACACCCCCACGTGGGAAACCTCTAAGGCACCACTGTCAATTGAGATTGCATGCCTAGCCTAAGTTGAGGCATGCACACCATCGAGTATGGAGAGCTCCAAGACAAATGAGCTGGGATATCAGCTTGCCTACGCATTCATTAAGGACCTAGACTCACTTGCATGCCCATTTGGGTTCTTAGCTTACCCACGCTCTCTTGGAGGCCTAAAGTTGAGCCCTTGGCTACCCATTCAATCCTTTGGCCAACATATGCTTGCATAACAACCTAAGGCTCACCTTAATGTCACTCATTCTACTTAACCACTTAGCTTTCTAGGCTGGGAGCGGGGCCTAGGCAACCTCGCTTGGGGACCATCGGAGGATTGTGGACTGCAGGCTAAGACCATGGTACCATCAAGGTTTTGGTTGGCTGTCTCCTTAGAGAGAGGAATGTGGACGTTACATCCACGCCTCTACATGCATGATACGTTGCCTTTGAAGATATCATACTTGTCACCCCAGACAATAGTCAGGTTTATATAAGCTTCTTGAGGTGAAGGGAGCCCGCCACCTGCCCCTCAAGTTGCTTGGGCTCCTCCAATACTAGAGGAGCCTATATAATGTATCATACATGTAACGACCACGATCATCATACAATAACACTTCTATAACTACACAAACCCTAAGAGCACGTTGGTACAATGGAATGGGCTGAAATATAATGTCCATTCTAACTTTGTGTTCCATTTCCAATGTTTGGTATGTCTTATCTAAGTGGAAATAGTCATTCCAATGGAATTGCTATTTTAACATGTGAGAATGCCTATTCCTTTCTCTAACCTAAGGAATAGCCATTCCATTCTATCATAGAATCACCATAAAACATTATCAATTAGCATTACCACCATTCCCTTCTACTACCACTCCCTTCCACCACTGCCACCACCATTACTACTACTGTCATCGCCACAACCACCACCACCACCACCACCACCACCCTATTGCCACCACCATCATAACCACTACTACCATTACTACATTATCACCTCCACCATATCACCACCACAACCACCGCATCACCATCACCACACCGCCACGACTACTACCACTACCATTACATCCATAACCACCACCACCGCCACCCTACTATCGCCATCACCACTGCTATGACCATCACCACAACTACCACCGCTACAACCACCACCTCCACAATCACGACCACCATCGTTAGAACCACTACCCAACTGCCTTCGCTTCTACAATCACCACTGCCTCTACTGTTAGAACCATTACGTTACCACCACTTTAACAAAAAGCACACCACCACTACCATTATCACAAGAACCACCACTCTACTACTGCTACCCACCAACACCACCATCGTTACTACCACAACCATTACCTTACCACTACTATCACCATTTTTACAAAAATCACACCACCATTATCGTGAGAACCACCACTCTACTATCGCTACCTGCCACCACCACTGTTGCCGCCACAACCACCACAACACCACCACCACACTAGCTTACCACCACCACTGTCATAGTGACCTACCACCACTACCATCCTAATACCACTACTATCACTACCACCAATGCCACCACTCACACCATCACTTCCACAATTATCATAATCTGTATGAATTTTTAACTTATTTGTTACTAGTTTGTTAATAATAATAATAATAATAATAATAATAATAATAATAATAATAATAATAATAATAATAATAATAAAATAAATAAATAAATAAATAAATAAATAAATAAAAATTTTAAAAATAAAAAATATAAAAAATATTCCATTCCATTAATTTGATGGCATAACCAAACATGAGAATAAGAATTTTCATTCTATTTCTATGTCATTCCATGTTAGGCAACCAAACAATGGAATGGGAATGAACATTCCATTCCATTCAACCTTGCATTCCATTCCCACACTCATTCCATTCCTTCTTAACAAACATTCTCGAAGTGTTCAAGGTTTTGCACTGCGCACCCTCATCTCTAAACCTGCTTTGGTTTTCTCTTTCTACACCTCCGGTGCTCTCAAGCCACTAAAGTGCCAATCATTTTCCTAGAGGTCCACAAGCGACCACCTCTAACCTCACTTACCTACAACTACCAAGCACACAAAATGCTATTTGAAACTTCCAAGTTTTCTTAGTGGTTGTATTCACCAATTTTTGCAATAACAGCTTAGTTCACTGCCTCAGGGCTCAGCCTATGTGTACTGATATTATACATAAAAGATAAAAGCTCACTTATACAACATCTAAGGCACCTCTTTATACCGTAGTTCTAGGAAGCAAAAACACTTCTAAGAAGGTGATGCATCCGTGTTGTGCCCATGTCGGACACTGACACTCTTTGGACACTCTTAGGACACGTGTCCGACACTCTTCAAAACGTGTTCTATTTTTAATTTTTTTTTAAATCCAGGCACTCTTTGGACACTTGGAGGACACGCATGTCAATTGCTTAAACACACGTGCCTATTGATTAGACATGTGTGAAACTAATTAGAAGTTTGAACAAAATAACTTAAGATACAATAATAAAACAAAAACCATGTAAATTTATAGGAATTAGTGTCATCTTTTATTATCTTTGAATGATATATTCATATATATAACCAAACCAAACCAAACCAAGCTTTAAGTCCTATCAAATGGGGTCGGCTACATGAATCCTTCTTCTTCACACGGCTCTATCAAAGGCCATTATGTTAGTCAAATTAACTAGATTCATATCTCTATTCACTACGCTAGCCAACGTCAATCTAGGTTTATCCTATCCCTTAACACTTCCATCTAACGTCTCTGCATCGCATCTCTTCACTACTACTTCTGTTGGTCTTTGTTGAATATGATCAAACCATCAATCTATTTCTTTCTCAACTTATCTTCTATCGGTGCTCCTCCTACCCATTCCCGGATAAACTCATTCTTAATTCTGTGTTTTCTAGTCTTGCCACACATCCACCTTAGAATCCTCATCTCAACAACACTCATCTTATCTACATGCTTCTTGGTTGCCCAACACTTGGTTGCCCAACACTCCGTCTCATACAACATCGCTGGTCTAATAGCCGTTCTATAGAACTTTCCCTTTAGTTTAGTGGGTACTCGTTTATTGGACAGTATCCCAGATGCACTTCTTTACTTAAGCCACGCTACTTTAATTCTGTGGACCACATCTGCATCAATTTCTCCCACCATTGTGATAATCGACCATAAATAACGAAAATGTTCACTCTTAGGTAATTCTTGGTTCTCAATCTTCACTTCTCCTCTGCTTTCATTGTTACTGTTACTAAATTTACAGTCCATGTATTCTGTCTTAGTTCTGCTTATCCAAAATCCATTAAATTCAAATGCTTCTCTCCAAATCTCCAACTTGTGTTAACTCCTTCTCTAGTCTCATCCACTAACACGATATCATCTACAAAAAGCATACACAATGGCACATCATCCTGAATATTTATCGTCAACTCATCCATAACTAAAGCAAAAAGATAAGGACTTAAGGTAGATTCTTGGTGTAACCCTACAGTAATTGGAAATTCATTTGTCACTCCAGCAGGCGATCTAGTCACCACCTCTTCATAGATGTCCCTAATCACATTAATGTAACCTTTTATCACCCATTTCTTCTCTAACACCCACCGAATTATATCCCAAGGCACTCTATCATATGCTTTTTCAAGATCGATAAACACCATATGAATGTCTATATATTCATATATACATATATAACATATAATAAATATATAAAATTATATATTTTTTGCGTGTCCCCCACATGTCGTGTCTTGCATTTTTTGAAAATTAACGTGTCGGCGTGTCTGTATTGTATCTGCGTCGTGTCATATGTCCGTGTCCATGCTTCTTAGCCGCAGTTCTTCCCAATTCTATTTGATACCGCTTGACCAACATCTTATCTAATCCCAATCTTCAAACCACGTTGAGCTTTTCAATAATTTTCAATAAGGCACAGTTTTATTCAACTTCGACTTTGGTTGTAGGGAGATACTTCAGAACTAGAAGCTTATACTTTACAAGAAGCACCTTTTGCGAAGGGGTAAGAAACTTCCAAGGCCTTGCCCTCCCTTAACAAGTTGTATTTGGCCATGACTGGATAATAGAGTTGGGCCCTGTTCCGGAAAAAGGGTTGGGGCTAAAATAGGCAATAAGACAAAATGTCACATCTTTCACATCAATTAATCACTTTTCTCTTACAACCATCTATTCAACTACAAAAAAAATCTACAAATCATCACAAACACAACTTTTTTTCATCTCATAAAATAGCCAAAAAAAACAAAAAGCCAAATAAAATAACCAAGTTCCCAAACGAGACCTTAGTGTTATTTTGGTCATTATGGGGTCAATAAAGTACCATTCCAATAAACCCCCACCTTTTGAAGGGAGAAAAATAATGATCAAACCACATATTTGCCTTCACAGCAACCACATTGTATTGTTGTTTATGCTTGTCGCTTTCCATTGTCATGAATCCTTTCTCATACTGTACTAGCAGACAACTTAATCAAGTTCTGTGAATAAGCAGTGTATTAAGTTTAGAGCTTGAGGCAGTGAATTTTGATTCATTGTTTAAATACATAATTTGTTTAAATGGCTCAAATCTTGAGGTTTAGCTGCTTCCTTTGCAATATTTCTTGGTAGTTTTAGTTGCGTTGATCTTCATTTCTTCTCATTTTCTTGCCCTGTTACTTCTGTAGTTTATAGTTATCTTGGAAATTAAATTCCAGTGCTTTTGCAGTCAGCATGTTGGGCGATGGCAAAGTCATGACTTCATGTTCAAGTGGATCTTGAACTAGCCCGCTTGCAACCAGGTGGAATGGATCAATTTAAAACTTATGAAGATGCAATTGACAGAAGTCATGGACAAAGAGACAGTGTTTCTCCATCTACAGTTGGACTAGAAAATTGGCCACTACAAGTTCTGAATAAGCAACCTCGGCATCTGTCTACGCTTCTTCAGAAACTCCATTCAAGGTATACGTCGTCAATTTATTACAGTTTTCTAGTGGGTTTATTAGTATTTGATAATTCTATTTTCTGTATGATTTTGTGACTCAGTACATGAAGCTGTTACTCAAGAATGCAAGGAGCAGCACCAGCAAATTAAAGTAAGAACATCTTCTTAGCAGATGACTTTAGCATACTTGAATATTCAAATGCTACTTCTTTTTGTGAATTGGCTTTGAACTCTAAAATGATGTCTCAGGGGCCACATGTTCCATTATAAATAAGGGTGGTTATAACTTGTTGGAAATGATGTCTTATTGACAGTTAACTTGTTTGATGGACTGCCTAAAAAGGGATTGTGTTACAGTAATGTAAGGATCAAGCCACCGATTTGCTGGTTTCAATCATTAAAGCATATTTTAGGCTGTGTTTGGATCATGGATTTCGGTAGGGATTTGGAAATGGAAAGGGAAAGGGAAAGGGTACATTTTAGTGAATTGTGAATGAAATATAGGTATATTTCACCCACATTTACCCTTTCTTTTACCAAACTCCTACCCAAATTTATGATCCAAACACAGGCTCAAGGAATTTAACTTGCTGATAATTCTAGTAACTAACCACCTGCTTGACTGGTTCTCACCTCCTAAACATGCATGAAATTTAATACATTGCACAATTACATAGTAATAACCAAATTAGCAATATTTAGACTGATAATTTAGAAAAGAGAAACACAACGATAGTATATTAGGCATAACTAATAAAGGTTACAAAGGGGCTGTTTGGGAAGTGAGATTTTAGCTTCATTTAGCTTAAATCCACAAAAAGAGAAAATAGGCTAAAATAGTCAATAAGACAAAATGTCACATCAAACCCATAATCATTTCACTTTTTCTCTCACAAACATCACATCCAACTATAAAAAAATCCAATCATCTTTCCAAACACAAAAATTTTAGTTTACTAAAATAGCCAAAAACTAAAATAGCAACTTCCCAAACACCCACAAAGTGAAATATATATATATATATATCTAAGCTAAACAAACCCTAAAAATACCAAAGACTAAACTACCCTAATAATAAATAATAATATCTAAAACATATATGCCTAACACCCCCCTCAAACTCATGATGTGACGGTAAGAAGCATCGAGAGTTTGTCAAGCAGAAAATGAAAGCATAAAGTCGTATGAGACTTGGTGAAAATGTCAGCCAACTGCATAGTCGATGGCACAAACAGCAAGGACAAAGTACGAAGCTGAAGATGATGATGCACAAAATGACAATCAATCTCAATATGCTTAGTCCACTCATGCAAGACAGAGTTATGAGCAATCTAAATGGCATTCCGATTATCAAAATACATAGGAGTAGGAGCAGAAAGTGAAATACCAAAATCAACAAGCGACCATCACAACCAAACAATTTCAGCAGTAGTAGTAGCCATAGCACGGTACTCAGCCTCAACAGATGAAACAACTGTTTGTTTCTTACTCTTCCAGGAAATAAGAAAAGTACCCAAAAACACACAAACGCCAGTGGTGGACTTACGATCCATAGCATCACCAGCCCAATCAGCATTAGAATAGGCACGAACATCCAATGATGAGGTAGAGGAGAAAAGAAAACTCTGATGCAAAGACCCACGAAGATACCGTAAAATACGAAGAACAGCAGCCCAATGAACCATAGTAGGAGAGGCAACAAACTAACTAACAACATGGACATCATAGGCAATATCAGGATGAGTGACAGTAAGATAGACACGGCTACCAACAAGAACACGATACAAAGTAGCATCAGACAGAGGAACCCCATCAGTCGAAGTATAATGCACATTAAGCTCAAGTGGAGTGTGAACAGTGTGAGTATCAGTCAAACAAGCACGCTGAATGACCTCTAAGGCATATTTGGACTGAGAGAGAAGATAGCCTTTAAGAGAAGAAGCCACCTCAATCCCTAAGAAATACCGAAGAGGACCAAGATCCCTTATCTGAAAATGATGATTAAGGTGATTAAGAGCAGAAATGCCATCAAGATCATCACCGGTGATGATCATGTCATCAACATACAATAGAAGAATAATCCTGCTAGCAGAAGTACAGTGAAGAAAGAGAGCTGAATTATGATTACTAGTGTGAAAACCCAAAGCAGATACAACAGTAGCAAATCTCTCAAATCAAGCACAAGGCGCTTGTTTGAGACCATATAATGCTTTGCACAGTTTACACACAGAGCCAGAAGGCTAAGGAAGCCCAGGAAGAGGAGCCATATAGATCTCTTCAGTCAGATCACTATTCAAGAAGGCATTCTTGACATCCATTTGGGAAAGAAACCAATAGCAAACAGTCGCAACAACAATCAAAGTACAAACAGTGGTCATTTTGGGAACAAGAGCAAAAGTCTCCTCATAATCGACTTCATATTCCTGAGAAAACCTTTTAGTAACCCAACGAGCCTTATACCGCTCAATGGAACCTTATACCACTCAATGGAACCTTATATCGCTTAATGGAACCATCAGCCTTGGTTTTAATTTTATAAACCCAACGACAACCTGCAACATGGTGACCAGAAGGAAGGGGAATAAGGTCCCAAGTGCCAGTAGCATGCAATGCAGAAAGCTCCTCATTCATAGCCTGCTACCAAAGAGGAGTAGAAACAGCCTCTTTATAGGAGGTAGGTTCAGAAATAGAGTGAATAGAAGCCAAAAAAGAATAGAATGTAGAAGAATAACAGGAGTTAGAGAAACTAAACCAATTAGGAGACTTACGATTTCTTTAAGGACAGCGAGAAACAGGAGCCTTATCATCAACAGCCGATGGGTCATCAACTGAAGGAGAGTGAGCGTAGTACCTGTAGATAAGTCATGCTTTTTTCAACGGACATAAGTATGAATTATAGGAGGAGAAAGAAGAGAAGGAGAAGAAGGAACATCAGAAGATAGCTGAAGAGGAAAGGAAGACAAAGTGGGAAGATCCAAGAAGAGAGGTTACGGACATACAAATAAGATTAGACCGAGAGACAGAAGCCGAGGTAGATGGGATGGAAAAGAAGGGAATATGTTCGAGAAAGACAACATGACGAGAAACATAGAGATGCCTAGAAGAAGGATCATAGCAATGGCAACCCTTTTGACCTTCACCATACCCAAGAAAAACACACATAGCAGAACGAGCAGACAACTTAGTGCGTTTAGCACGAGAAAGAAGGACAAAACAAGTACAACCAAACACATGAAGAGAGAAGTAATCGGGCAGTTTGCCATGTAATCGTTCAAATTGAGAGATGCTAGAGGTTACCTGGGAGGGAATGTGATTAATAAGATGAACAACAGTAATAATAGCCTCATCCCAAAAGGAACTAGGAACATAAGAGGAAAGTAATAAAGAATGTGCAGCCTCCATGATACGACGATGCTTACGTTCGGCCACACCATTTTGTTCAGGTGTTTCAGTACAAGAAGACTATTGAAGAGTACCATCAGATTGTAATAATTGAAGAAAACTAGTATCCCAATATTCCCCACCCAAGTCACAACGAAAACATTTAATAACAGCAGTGCACTGTGTATGAATCATGGCACTAAAAGTAGAAAAAATAGAAGAAAATTCAGACCAATGTTTCATGAGATAAATCCAACAATGACGAGTATAATCATCAATAAAGGACACATAATATTTAGAACTCCCTTTCGTAGGAATAGGTGTAGGACCCCACACATCAGAATGGACAAGATCAAAAGGAGCAGAAGAAATAGTAGTACTTTTATTAAAAGGTAAAGTTGTAAATTTTGCAAGTTTACAACCAGTGCAATTTGAAATATTATGAGTACTACAATTTCCCAAAACACCATTTGAAACTAAATATTGTAAACGAAAGCGAGAAATGTGACCAAGGCGAGAATGCCATAAATAAAACTCAAAGGACTAAGAACTAAGACAAAAAGAGGACAAATCAACGGAAGTTGCAGCAAGCGATGGAACATGAAGTTGCTCAAGAACATATAGCCCTCCTACTTTACGGCCGATCCCAACCTGTTGTTTGGAATAAAGATCCTGCACAACACAACCAAAAGAAGAGAAGTGAACATGATTACCAAGCTCACAAAGTTGACTAACAAAAATGAGATTTAAAGTTAGTTGAGGAATGCAATAGATATTAGAAAGTGATAGAGAATCAGTCAAAATATAACTAACTCCTGCTAACGGCATGGGAGTGCCATTAGCAGTCATGCAGTAGTAGTGGAAGAAGGAGAAAAAATAGAAGTAAATAAGGAAACATCATTGGCCATATGATGAGTAGCACTAGAGTCAAATACCTAAGTGGACTAAGAAATACCTGAAGAAGAAGAGGGAGGCAAACCTAAAGAGGAAGAGACCGAGAGGGCATTAGGTGTAGTGGTAGAGAGTAGTTTTTGCATGGCATGAACCTGCTCAGCAAGGGAAGTCAATGAAGGGCCTGTATCCTCTTCGGAGGGAACGGCGGCTGCAGTATGGGAGGTCCAACCCTTTTTCCGAGGCATCGGCGACGCGGAAGAGCGATCAATACCCTTCTTCCAAGATGAGGATGAACCAGAATGAGAACGTCCAATAAGTCGAGGACATTAAGCCTTCCAATGACCTTTCTGATGACAAAAACTGCATTCATCCAGCGGTGTGCGAACGGAGGAGCGACTTTGATTACTAGAAGGAACAACTAGAATAGTCTGACTTGGCAAGGGATGTAAACCTTTGCCTGGAATGCCCTTGAAACAAGTTTCTTTAGCTAACAATTCATTCATAACAGAGTCAATAGTAGGAAGAGGACTACGATGAAGAATGGCATCACGCAGTCCCTTAAAATCAGCTCTAAGTGCCATAAGAAACTGAACCAAACGCTGCTCCTCACAATAAGTACAATACTCTATATGAGTACTCAATGCCTTAGGCTCCATAAAGGCCAATTGATCCCATAACCCAGTTATGATAGAATAAAACTCTTGGATACTCTTATCACCTTGAAAAGTAGCCTGAATCTCATGTTCTAATTGATACTGTTTTGCAAAATTGGACTGAACATCGAGACGAGAGAGATGATCCCAAATTTCTTTGGCAGTAGTAAACTTTGCAAAATGAATACCAGTCGATTGATCCACAGAATTGCTGATCCAAGTAACAATCTTGGCATTAATGACTTGCCATGTAGAGAGAAGCACATTAAAGTTTTCAAGTTTAACATCAGAGGGCATGGAGGATTCCCTAGTAACATAGGTCCAAACATTTTTACCAAGAAGAAAATTTTTCATAACATATGCCCAATAGGTATAATTATCCCCTACTAACTTAACACCAATGGCTTGGAGAGAATCAGAAGTATCACCAGTCATGATGAAGAAAACACAAAAGAGAAACTCACTAGCCAAAGAAACAAACCAAAAGAACAAAGATACAGCAGTAACAGCAGAATAGAGAGACATCAGTAGGCCAACAAACTCCAAACGAAGCAATCAAAATATCTCCAGCAAAGCAGGGAAGACAACGAAACCAGCAAACCAAACCAGAACAACAACAGAACTAAGGAATTGAATTTCTGTTGTAGCAAAAACAGCAATCAAGCCCACCAAACCAGTCCCTAAGGAAACCATGAAGAGAGAGAGAGCATCAATGGAGTCACGAAGAGGAAGGAAACAACCAGACGATCATGAAGAAGAGAGGGCAGCACTAGAAGAGTTTGCTGAACAACTCGAATGGGAATATCTGCAACCCGAGGCTAATTCCGAACACACCCAGAAACAATCAAGTAGTCGCAAGACACTCTGGCAATCGCTTAACACTTACAACATCAACGTCTAAGGTTAGGCTTAAAACCTAGCTTTGATACCATGATAATTTAGAAAAGAGAAAAACAATGATAGTATATTAAGCGTAACTAATAAAGGTTAGAAAGTGAAATATATATATATATATATCTAAGCTAAACAAACCCTAAAAGTACCAAAGACTAAACTACCCTAATAATAAATAATAATATCCAAAACATATATGCTTAGCACCATTCAATATCTCTATGTAGGAACAATATTTAGCCGTGTTGAGTAGTAGATTATGAGTTCTATTCTACACAAATTATGCATATTCCAAAGTTAATTGGATATAAAGAAACTTCACGGTCGTTGCTGACTAGGTGACCAAACATGTTAGGACACATTTGATGTTCAGCATGCGTGAGATAGTATGCAAATCATATCATTTAGTTGGCAAATGATATCATTTAGTTGACAAATAAGCAAGGTAAACTCTTAGGTTAAAATTGTGGGGGACACTATTGAATCTATAGGTTTTAGGTTAAATAGGACCAAAAAAAATTATGTGGAATGCAATTTTAGCAAACATAGAAATAAAGGTAAAGATTGAGTAAAACTTGAAGAGGGGTAAGTGGTACCGAAGAGTGGTTAATTTCTAATGTTTTGAGCGAATTATTCATAAAGATTGAGGAAAATGTGGCTCATTGAAAGAATTAGAGTTTGTTGGATTGCTATAACTTATAAGGCATTTTGAGAAAAAAAAAAAAATTTCCTCGATGTCCGACTCAAATTCAAATAAATTTTGAGAATCTCAACCACTGCCGACAATAGGATTGGCGAAACCATCCATAATGTGATCAGATTGGGCGGGTCAGGTGATTCTGTGTTCAAAAGTTAAAAGTGGCACCAACTTATGATAAAATGGAAGAAGGCCGTTTGAGATGGTATGACTATGAAGTAGAGTCCCACATTGCATGGGTATGAAACTAATGTGCATTATATAAGCATGTGCAACCTCGACCAACATGCACACATTTAAGGACATATTTGATCCACATTGAGTGGTAAAAGTGGTAAAAGGCCCAAGAGGAGATGGATTGAGATGAAAAGACATAATTGATTTAGAACTATCTGAGGATATGACGTAAAATATTGCCAGCTAGGGGAAATGACCATATATCCAACCACATGTAATAGGGAAAAAGTTGGTTGAGGTGAGTTGAGTAATTGGGTACAGAAAGAACACAATTCTAACATGTGTTATTTGGTCCTATCATTTATGGGGTGTTTTGTACTATGTAGCTTAATAGAATTCAGTTTCAAACCCTCTTTGGATGAGAAAAAGACGTTTCAATAGTAGCTTTAAATTAAAGGCCTTGCAATATATGAAAAAAAATTCTTTGGTTGGAAAAATATTTTATATGTGAAACACCTGCAACAACTCCAGAAAGTGAAGTTTGTAAAGGTAGATTCTTCTATGAGGCTTTGAATCCATTTGAAATGTGGAAAAATTGTCTCATGAAGAGTCATTCTAATACGAACATAAAGAAAAAGTAAAAAAAGAATAGCCCCCTTTAACAACTTGATGTCAAGCATATATTGTTACAGGACAATGTTTCTTGAGAGAAAAAGGTTTAACAGAAAGGAAAGGAAAATAAAATAGAAATAATTTATTTTCCCGGTATTTGTTCAATTTTAAAAGAAAATTTATGTAAAAAAATAATTTAACTTTTCCGCGATGCTGAATCATGTACTTTTTATAGGGAAGGATTCGAGGAAAACTAGTTCCTTAAAGAAAATAGTTATGGCGGAACCTACATTTTCTTGTAACAATTGAACACGTTTGCATAACAGTAAAACAAAATGGTTTTCCCTTCCTTTCCTTTCCTATCACTTGAAGCAACCTTCCTGCTTTTAGAATCCACAGTCTTGAGTACTCCAGAGAAATGCCAAAAGAATGAGAGCAAGTGAAGCACTGCCTATAACGTAGAGACTTTTGACCAAGATTCCTCAACTAGAGGAATTGTCAATCGGAGTGGCACTGTTAAAGACAACTCCATTGTCAAACATAATTTAGAACAGGAGAATGACGAGTGCTCAGTTTCTATGCCATTATCAATCTGGCCCCACACAGGCCTCTCATTGTCAGACACCTTAGCAGACTAATTTGAATATGTTGCGACATTTGACGCCCACATCTACTGAGGCAATGCATTATGGGATATGATTGTATCACTTTCTGTGTCCATGTCAAGCGAAGTACTATAGATAAAGGCATCCTCTTGGTTCCCTTGAGAGAACACACTTCCTTTAACAGGAAACAACAGTGTAATAACAACCAATTTCAACCTTCGAGCATGTTTCCTCAATATCTCATTTGTAACAACAACAAATGAATAAACCGCATAAATCAAGACAAATGTGATGGCTCCCCCCACACTCACCTTACCAACATACAAAATCAATGAAAGTGACACAAGAGTAACGAGCTGCACATGGAATATGTGGCATGGGATACACCTCTCACATTGCTCCGACTTGCATCTCCATATAAGTGCAATTACATTAAGTTATTCACACTTTAATGTATTTTATTCTATATATTATGTGGTTGGTGTTAATATTTAAATAAGTTACCCTTATATGTGATTTGAAACAAGTTTGCTTGATTTAGGTTGCACAAACTGCTTATAATCTAAAATAAATTCTAATGCTAACAATGTTAGTCGTGTCACATTTGGATTGATATGATCACAAGTAGGTTAGGTTTGTGTCTTGATATTTGGCACGTTTACTTAAATGGATCATGTTAGTATTGGGTGTTTTGGACATGAACCCGCGATGACACGACACGACACGACACGGCATAACATGATTCTTGCCTCACTTGGGATGAGGATATTCTTAGACTGCGTTTGGATCAAGGATTTGTGGGGATTTGTGGAAGGAAAGAAAAAAAAAAGGGAAAAAATGTATGAAATAGAAGCTAAACTTTTTCACTTCCCTATCTAGTTTTCTCCCCCTCTATAATCCCAGAATTCTTAATCTAAACACAGCCTTAAAAGTTTCAAAGTGAGACACTGGAAATAGCAATCTTGATGAGCTGCAATACATGAGTTCAATGGTTGCCTTTTTGAACTGCTTATGGAAGACCTTAATCCGAAGGGTTTTAGTTCACTTGGACTAAAAAACAAGAAAAAAGAAAAACCCAGCAAGTTTGATAGAGTATTAGTTAATAATACCCAATGGATTCAAGTTTGTAAATATCATTGTCCTAAATTAAATGCCCAAAATTAAATTGAGAAAACTTTTCAAATTCTTGAATTTTTGGATGAAGCATGGATATATCAAGGAGATTTTTCAAAATTCAAACAAGTATTCGGTTCTCTAAGTGTTGGGAATGAGTTTAAAATTAAAAGACTTGAGTTTGTACTCAGAAAAGTGAACAAAAAACACTACTCTAACTTCAGTTTGAGAGTCATTAGAAGCAAAAGAGAAACTAAATTAGATCCACGTGTTTTAACTCTCCATATAACCATAAAAAAACAAGAGGCCCTTCAGCATTATATTAATCCGTATGCTGCCAAAGAATCATTCCACAACTATAATGCCAGAATAAGATTAAAGTTGACAGCCATAGAATGAGGAATAATACTATCAACCATTATGACAATAATCGGAAGAAATTATAATAGATAAATGAGATTAAGGCTTTGAATATACATACACACACACACACACACACACATATATGTGGTATAGATATATTATGTATGTGCACATATACATATTTCGTCTTTTTCCTGTAGATAATTTTATACTCGACTCAATAGAATTTTTTATTTTTTTATTTTTTTAGGGTAGGTATTATGTTCCAAGTGCCAAACTAGCATTTTGCTTCAGAACATCAACTAAATTGAATACAGGATCAGGACCTTGTTCAAGTAATTGTGCTTTACATCATTTATATGAGCAAGTAACAAAACACACTTTCTCTCAAGAATGCTCTTGAAAAGTGAATACCATGTGAAAGTTAAATTCTACAAATGAAGATGTGTTGTGTCAAGAGACTTAAAAAAGGCCCAAAACTACATTGATCCACAAATTCTGTTGGGTGCGGAAGTGAATGACTACAATGCTAACATTGTCAATCACATTGTAAGCTAACTCAAACCACCAAAAATAGCACTAATGTACAATAACAATCATCAAATTGAATTACTTTGCACCTACTAAAGTTTCACTAAACTGGAAGGATATTCGAACATATTTTCCATCCAAAGATTTTCATTTTATTCAGAACTTTCAACTGCCAAATCTTCTTCCAAAATTCCCTTTCAAAACTCGCCCCATTTGAAGAACTGACTCGTGTTTGTCTTCTTTGCAAATCCATCTCCAAATGATATGCCGATTAACAGAAAAAGAAGGCCATTATTAGTAAAGTGCCAAACCAGTTTGTCATCAGCAAGCCTTGGGGAAAAAATGAGTTTATATATCAACTCAGCTTCAAAATCCAAAAAGCACTATGTGATGAGAGCTTCATTTCCAAACATCAGTGCTTTCATCAATAAGGGAGCAAACTTTAGCATCAGTATTGAATCCGTCTAACTTTCCAAATCATCACACACCAGACATTCAAACCACTTCAAATCCTTTCTTGCAGATTGCACACAGAATCTATTGCCTTTGATGATGAGGGGACTCTCAAATGTGCATGGGTATTTTAACCTGCACTACTTCTTTTTTTTGTTGATAATTTTCCCATAACAAACCTCAATATTGTTGTGGAGAGTCTCAAGCATCCTTAAAAGCTACCTGCAAGATAAGGAAACAAAACCATAAGTTGATAAGCGGTTCAAAGTAATATACATGAACACAACTGTAGTAGAGATGAGAAGGCAAGCGAATTTGCTTACTAACAAATAAATTGAAATTAGCAACCAAACTCAAACTCACATAAAGGACAACAGACCAAACTTCATCATTTTATTAACTATTATTGTAAAGTCTTAGGTACTCTATCAAGTAAAAGATGAAATGACTGATTCTTCCATATTGCCATTTTTGGAGTGGTAAAGCAACTATGGATTGCCCACATGGATTTTGACCAGACTAGGTGGCTTACTAACTGTCAAATGTAGAATAGCATGCAAGGAGAAAGGCTTAAAAACACAATGTGATTTTTTGCAAGGTTTCCAAATTTAAATGATCAAAAAGTCTTGCCTCAGATTGTGTTGGAGAGAGGTTTTTTCAATTATGGAAAGGACTTCTTCTCAATTATCTTGAAATATCTCTAACTCTTTTATCATTTTTTTTTTCTTGTCTCTTAATCCTTTGTCATTTTTTTTTTTTTTTTTTTTTCTGTCTCTTAATCCTTTATCACCTATGAGAGTTTTCTACATTACTGGATAAAGCCTTATTTTAGAATAGAGCATCCAAAGTACTTATCAAGCAAATTTTTGGCATACCTTGCAAAAAGGTGCAAAAACTCGTAATGCAGTTTAGATGATGAGCATGTATACATCCTAAAGTTTATTTCCACAACAACAAAGCCATCAGGAAAAAAAAAAAGGCAATGACAATAGTCAGTACATTTTTCTATTTAAATTTTCAACAAAACATTGAAAAAATATAGAAAAGCACAGTTTTGCAAGCTGCAACTACAGGTTTGTAACAAACTAAGGAAGTTGTCCTCTTTTGGGTTAAAAATATTGTCGATGCTCATGGAGGTGTGTTTGTATTTGGTGGAGTAGGCAAACGTACTCATGAAGCAGATGAAAAACAATATCAACATTCCAAGTGAAATGGAACCACTCATTAGCTCTCGTCTTGGCAATTTCAAAAAAGAACAAATAACTCGAACTAATACAAATTACTGAACCATTTATTTTGTAGCCATCAGAATCATTATGTAGCTAGCTAATACATCATATGTAACATTTTAATTGTTGATGTAATAAGATTACTTTTCCCAAAATATATTCCATGCTGCCATGGATATGATACATTATGTTGTCTCTGGCACTACTATATATTTTACATAAATGGGACACACCAAATTTTCATGTCCCACCTAAGTCCAAAAAATTGCAAAAGTGGAATACATAATTCTAATTCTATTGAAATGAAACTGGAAGCCACGGTATGGACTACAAATAGATAACATAATGAAATTAAAGACAAAGGAAATTTTGTCTGCTAATTACTTGGAATCGAAGTAGCAGTATAGGAAAAATGAACGATCAAGAGAAAAGGCATTGTCTAGCTCGGATTGTGAATGAAGAACCTAGAAAAAAAATATTTTTGCGTGAGTTGGTGACAATGATGAATTAGAGAACTAATGTATTCCTAAAGTAAAAATGAACCTTTAGAACCTACAGAGTAGATTTTGATTGCCATCCATAGATGAGCATGGAAGGCCATAAACATAGTGACTAAGATTTTGGATGATTGATGAGCTCTACATCTTTAGAGATTGTCACTTAAACGGTTTGAGAGAGAAGCATTGTTGTCTTTTTAAGGATAATAAAATTCTTTAATTTGCCAGTTATTCATTCGAAGCAAGACACTAAAATTTGAAACTCAAAATTTATGCATAAGCTTATCATCAGTACATTATGTAGCTAGCTAATACATCATATGTAACATTTTAATTGTTGATGTAATAAGATTACTTTTCCCAAAATATATTCCATGCTGCCATGGATATGATACATTATGTTGTCTCTGGCACTACTATATATTTTACATAAATGGGACACACCAAATTTTCATGTCCCACCTAAGTCCAAAAAATTGCAAAAGTGGAATACATAATTCTAATTCTATTGAAATGAAACTGGAAGCCACGGTATGGACTACAAATAGATAACATAATGAAATTAAAGACAAAGGAAATTTTGTCTGCTAATTACTTGGAATCGAAGTAGCAGTATAGGAAAAATGAACGATCAAGAGAAAAGGCATTGTCTAGCTCGGATTGTGAATGAAGAACCTAGAAAAAAAATATTTTTGCGTGAGTTGGTGACAATGATGAATTAGAGAACTAATGTATTCCTAAAGTAAAAATGAACCTTTAGAACCTACAGAGTAGATTTTGATTGCCATCCATAGATGAGCATGGAAGGCCATAAACATAGTGACTAAGATTTTGGATGATTGATGAGCTCTACATCTT
Source organism: Camellia granthamiana (assembly GCA_036172215.1). Lineage (NCBI taxonomy): Eukaryota > Viridiplantae > Streptophyta > Magnoliopsida > Ericales > Theaceae > Camellia > Camellia granthamiana. The sequence continues at coordinate 71,978,731 of CM069908.1, read as the reverse complement.
TAGAGATTGTCACTTAAACGGTTTGAGAGAGAAGCATTGTTGTCTTTTTAAGGATAATAAAATTCTTTAATTTGCCAGTTATTCATTCGAAGCAAGACACTAAAATTTGAAACTCAAAATTTATGCATAAGCTTATCATCAGTACATTATGTAGCTAGCTAATACATCATATGTAACATTTTAATTGTTGATGTAATAAGATTACTTTTCCCAAAATATATTCCATGCTGCCATGGATATGATACATTATGTTGTCTCTGGCACTACTATATATTTTACATAAATGGGACACACCAAATTTTCATGTCCCACCTAAGTCCAAAAAATTGCAAAAGTGGAATACATAATTCTAATTCTATTGAAATGAAACTGGAAGCCACGGTATGGACTACAAATAGATAACATAATGAAATTAAAGACAAAGGAAATTTTGTCTGCTAATTACTTGGAATCGAAGTAGCAGTATAGGAAAAATGAACGATCAAGAGAAAAGGCATTGTCTAGCTCGGATTGTGAATGAAGAACCTAGAAAAAAAATATTTTTGCGTGAGTTGGTGACAATGATGAATTAGAGAACTAATGTATTCCTAAAGTAAAAATGAACCTTTAGAACCTACAGAGTAGATTTTGATTGCCATCCATAGATGAGCATGGAAGGCCATAAACATAGTGACTAAGATTTTGGATGATTGATGAGCTCTACATCTTTAGAGATTGTCACTTAAACGGTTTGAGAGAGAAGCATTGTTGTCTTTTTAAGGATAATAAAATTCTTTAATTTGCCAGTTATTCATTCGAAGCAAGACACTAAAATTTGAAACTCAAAATTTATGCATAAGCTTATCATCAGTACATTTCAAATTTACTAAAGTCAGAACTTGAAACAACTCAAAATTACAATGATGGTAATAATAGAAGAATGATGGTAACGAATAGGGCAATTTTTCCATTAGCACCTATGAATAATACAAGATAAAATAACAAATGAGAATGAAAATTAAGAGAAAAGGAAATATTTGAAAAGAAAAGACAAAAAATGAATTGAAAAACAGATTAGTGCATTTAATAATAATTATTTAGTAATGTATTGGTAATTTCAACATTCACAACAAACTGTAACTCTCTTACGAGCCAAAAGTAGATAATAAACTCTCAGTTATGATAAAAATCTAAGATGATATTGATAATGAGAAAACAAATAAATAAATAAAAATGGTATGACAGATTTTGTGTTTGTTTGTTTGTACCTTGCAGTTGGCTGCTTGTACTCATAAATTTACATAAGGAATGTATTGGATGGTGGGCCAATATTGTTTCCCCTTTTCACACTTCTGTTTTAGTATTGGATTTCATCTCGTGAACTTCAGTGACAAAAGCAAGGAAGGGAAGCCTTGTTCTGGAAAGGTCGCAAGCTCAGGGCAATCATAGATCCATAGATGCAAAAGAGAGGAAGGCAACCCTTCCTTTGGAAAAGACGCGAGCCTACAGCAAAACTGGATTTCAAGTGTTTGGAGAGAGGTGAGGTTTTGAAACTCCTTATAAGAGAGTCATTCCAGATTTCGAAAGTCGATGATGGTCAAATTGATGAGAGAGATGGGCAGGAACATCCTTTCTTCTGGAAAGGACACCATATCTCCCCACGGCCAAGCTGGGCCTACAAGTTTGAGTCTTGTAAGAGAAGAGAGTTTGTGCAAACCCCACTCTAATGGAGATGGAGGCGGAAGTGGAAGTTGACCGACGTCGTCCACTCTCAAATTCCCGATTTTAAGTGAAGTGATGTTTGTGGGAAAACTCCCTTCCTTGACAAAGTAGGAGACCATTCCTGCTCTGCAAGTATAAAAACACAGCTTTTGAAGTGAAGTGAGTTGGTTGATGTTGTTGTTCTCATCACGACCACCATGTGACGGGGGCACCAGATTAGAACAATATTTTATCTCTAATTCACTGAGATTCCTTAGATTATTGGCTTCAGGTAAAGATTTGAGTCTCCCATAAGATTTGATACAAATAGTTTCAAGAGATGGACAATCAATTTTGATCCCTTCCTCTGCAAAAAGTGACTCCAGATTTTTACAATACTCAATCCTAAGTTGTTTTAGTGTGGATGGTAGCCCACCTCTTGACAGTAAATATATGAGTGATGCACAGTAAGAAACCCCCAACTCTTGCAGATTATTGAGTGTCATCAACTTGGGTAGGGACTCCAAAGCATCACATATTGAAACCCTAAGTTCTCTCAACATAGATGGCAAACCCTTCATTGGAAAAGAGATGAGACTTGCACAGTTGCGGATTCTAAGCACCCTAAGAGATGTGTATGTGTGTAGATCTTGTGGCAGTTCCTACAGCTTTCCACAATCTTCAATTGTTAAATACTCGAGTCTCGTCATGCAAGGCAGCCCCTCATGTTGCTGCTTTTTCGAACCTTCTTCTCCTTTTTCTTGCTCTTCTTCAAACAAGCAAACCAATTTTGGGCAATCAGAAATCTTCAAATGGCAGAGAGAAGGGAGACATACTTGTATTCTCACCCTATTCCGCCACAATGTTATGAGTTCTTGGCAGTTACTTATGTTCAATTTCTCGAGTCCCGTCAAATCTCGAGTAAACCATGTCAGTAGGAACGCCAGTTTTTCAACATGAGAAATGCTCAAAGCAGTAATTGAAGTCAAATGCTTAGACATTTCATTACCCAGTAACTCTTCATCAATTGTGCTTGGATCGCAAAGTGAGTCGAGAATTGTAACATGTCTAATAGCCAAGGTGAGGGAACCAAGTTCAATCTTGTTCTTCATCCCCAAGAGTGCTGGAAGTCTTGGGAGCATAACATTATTCATTGACAATGATGCAAGTGATGGCTGAACAAGGCTCAAAACATCAATCAACAACTACGGACAACCATCAATTTTAAGAGAATTGAGACAAGGAAGATCATTTGGTAATCTATCAACAAGTTTGGGACAATTTATGATGGAAAGCTCACTGAGCTGACAGTACGGCTGAACTCCCTCTATTTCAAAAGCAAACCAATCCTCCCATTCTGGCATATCTACAAAGCTCAGTCTCTCTAGAGAGGGGAAACATTTGCCTTCATGCTGCTGCCCATAGAACTCACAACCTAGGTGCTTTATTGCACTCATTCCTTCAATGTAAAGGTCTTTAAGCAAGGGTATTTGTCCAAGTGGTGGCAAAGATGTGCAACATTGGCTACCTTTTAATCGCATGAACACCATTTTAGAGAATGAAACATCTCCAACCCAGTTTGGAAATTTTGTACTGCCATACCCACTGACGGTGAGTCGTTCCAACAATTTGAAGGGTCTCATTACGTCAAGCACATTCCTCTCAACTATGTTATTCTGTGAACTATGAGATTCATCCCATTCTAGTGATAACTCTTTTAACTCCTCCTTAGACATTAAATTGGCATCCACTGCATCCTTAACACCATTGACATTCTCCATTCTTGATATGTGTATTGCCCCTCGAATGTGCGATAGGTTTTTCAACTCTCCTATTTTACGCCCACAATCTTTACCCACCAGAAAATTTGACAATGTTTGGAGATTAATTAATTTACCTATATGTAGTGACACCTCTTTTGATGATGGAATATGCACGCCAGTTATGTCAAAATGGCGCAAGTTCACTAGCCTCTCCACATTTAGGGGCAACTTCTGAAGTTTAACACAAAATTTCAAAAACAAGACTTGTAAATTGTAGAGAGTTACCACCGACTCAGGTAACTTTCGAATCTGAGAATGGGATACATCAAGGTACCGTAGATGCTTTAGATCTCCAATGGAATCTGGTAGTTCATCTATGTTAGAACTACACAAACGCAACTCACGTAAGCACTTTAACACTGGTAACAAATCACGAATCAAGTACCTTATTTTGCAGGTGAATCTACTCGGCGAAAACTCTAAGAAGGTTCGTAAGTATCTGGCATCATCAAAAGCTTTGAATTTTCTGATTCCGTCATAATTGCTAGCAACATAAGATGAATGTCGAGCTTTGTTTGAAATCATGTTCTGCTTGCCACCCTCTAAATTATTCTCCAACCTAAAACATATGTCCCCTGCAACTGCTTGAGCCAAATCATTGATGAGGTCATGCATTATGAATAGCAATTTATTATGACTTGACGATTGGAAAAATGACCTTGACACCAATTCGTGGAAATACCTGCGGCCTACATTTTCTATTTGTTCTACACCTTCTAGGTGTTCAATTAAACCTTCTGCCATCCATAGCAAGATTAATTCATCCTCCCCAAATTCGTAATCCTTTGGGACAATTGCACAATAACCAAAGCACCTCTTCAAATGGGAAGGGAGATGATGATAGCTAAATTTCAGTGACAGGAGAATGTGGCTTTCCTCGTATGGTTTATCCCATATATTGCTAGCTAGTACCATTTTCCATTCATGCTCATTTTGGTTACATTGTAATAAGCCACCGAGGGCCCTTGCTGCCAGTGGTAAGCCTCTGCACTTAGCAACAATTTGCCTACCAATTGATTCCAATTCTGGATGTTCACTAATATTTATATTCTTGAATGCATGTAGGGCAAAGATTGACCAGCAATCATCAGGTGATAACTCTTTCAAATCGTGGTGTTCAATTGTACCCACCTGTCACGCAACAGTCGTGATTCGCGTTGTCACAATGATTTTACTTCCATGTGCTCCGGTTCGAAACGGAGATTGTAGTGAACTCCACTCTTCATCTCTATGGTTCCACACATCATCTAGGACAAGCAAGAACTTTTTTCCTGCCAGTGTGTCCTCAAGTTTACGTTGAAGGGTATTTAACTCTGTCAAATTGCATGAATCGAGAGTGAATTCATCCAAAATTGCCTTTGTTATTCTCTTGACGTCAAACCCGTCAGATACAAACCCACGCTTTCAGATCAAAATGGTTTTTTGACACCATCATCATCGCAAATGAGTTGGGCCAGAGTAGTCTTGCCAATCCCACCCATGCCCATGATGGGAATGACATCGACTTTGTTTTGAGTTGCTGCATCTCTGAGAAGCAATTCAATAATCTGTTTTTTCTTTTCTTCTCTGCCATAAACACATTATGTAGTTTCTGGTCTCTGCCACACATTTGTGGACTTCATCCCCCCAATAGCCTTTTTTAGCAAACCAAGTTCCTTAATTCTTGTAGTAACATCTTGTAACTGACCATTGATCTCCTTCAACTTGGTCTCAATTGCGAAATTGAATGAAATCATACTTAGAGTAAAACCAGTGCAACAAATAGGAAGGAGGAATCGTCGTACCTTCCTACTTGTGCTGGCCTCACCAACATTAACATCAACATCAGCATCAGTCTCTGCCCTGATCGGCTTCTTGCGTAGAGCTTCAGTGGCAAAATCGTCCAGCACATCGTCCGCATCGTAAGCCAAATGCTGGAGCTCTTTCAGCCACTCATTGACGTCCCTGTCCGATATCTGCTTCTCCTCTGCATCAGCAAGAACATCGTTTATATCTTCAAATGACTTCTTCAGCTTCTTGATGGAAGTGTCGACACCCTCACGACGCGCCAAGTTGATTAAATCAAAGGACAACAACTTGTCAATCACAGCTTGAAGCAATGGAGAGATAAAGATCCCCACCACATCCATGTCTACTCATCTTTCTTGTGAAAGAGCCCAGGAAGAAATGTATGAAACAAAGCAATATGAGAGAGAGAGAGAGAGAGAGAGAGAGAGAGAGAGAGAGAGAAAGAGAGACAGAGAGAGAGTTAAGGAGCAGTTTGAAACTCTGCAAGTTTCTGTTTCAAACAAGTTTGGATGAAGAACAAGATTTTGGATGGTTCTCTCTGTTCTCTAGCAAACAGGGTCTGAAGCAAGTAAGGCCCTCCCTCTGTACCGTTGAAATCATAATCATACAGAAATCAATCTCATTCTCAATGCTGCTCGAAAAAAAAAAAATAATAAAATAAAATAAAATTCTCAATGGCCCATTTTGCACTCAAGTTTTGTTTGCTACTCCCTTTTTACCCATTTCCTTGAGCATCTCTATCAGATTACTTATATTTTATCTTAAAATATTATTAAAAAATTAATTCTCTATTTTAAAAATCACTTTTTTATTTATTTTCTCCAACAAATTTCCTATTCTTTCTCTATTTTATTAAAATAATATTTTTAATTACTTTTAAATTTAAATTTATTTCATAATAAAATAATAAAAACAAATGCAAGAGCACATGCAAGATTGTAGTAAAAAGATAATACAAAGAAGTGAAGGAAAACAAATAGGGGCGGTTGACCGGCCGAACGACTGCTAATTTTAGGCATTTTCTTTCTTTAGCTCTAGGACTTTCATAGGACATCCGGGGGATGTCCGGGGGGACGTCCGAGAGGATATCCTTCGCACCTTCAAAACGAAATAAAGTAAGAATTTATCAAATATGAGAGAGTTACAATGACTCTCTACAAATAGGGAGTCACTGTAGCAATACTTGTATTTGGAGAGTTGAATAGGGGAACTGTTGGGGATGAATTTTGACAGAAAAACTCTTTATTTTGAGTAAGGAGGTGATATAAGGGAAGAGATGAAGATGCTCTTACTTTAGTGGTAGCTAGCTAGCATGACTTTAAAAGAAAAGTTTGATAGAAAATAAAAACACTTTTTTCCAACAACTCCATGACTGTAATTGTTATTGCTAAATTATAATGAGAAAATTATAGATTAGTGATAGTTAAAAAAAATTATTATAAATTTATTTTTTAATTATTCATATTTATAAAATTTGTTACTATGTATTTGTAATTACTTTTTAAAATTATTCCTAAATTAAAATTTCTTCAATTATAACAACTTTGTTAGAGCTTCTCCAACTCACCATCTACATCTTCATCTATGAAGGATTTTTACTTCCAACTCATCCTCTAAAATCTTCTCCATTTGGAAGGATAGCATTGGTTGATCCTCTAAACATAAAGAGATCATAAGAAATAGAGGACCGTCTCTATAACACTATTCATATTTTTACATACCAATTTTGTCCTCAAAACTTTTCCTTTCAACTTTATCTATAATCATATCTTTTTGTAATTTTTGTTATATGTTATAAAATATAATTAACTTTTGAAACTAGCTCTTCTCCAATTCGATATCAGACTGGAGGACGATGTTCGGTTGTTGTGGTCTTTGATCTCGGTCTATCTTGATGACCCAAACTGCTCAATCTGTAGAGTTTGTTGAGCACATCATCTCTGCAAACAATCATGTTGATCGGATATCGATAGACATTTCATTAGATCACATTTCTGACAATGGCATGCACAATTTTCAAAATAAATCGTGACAAAAATGTGATATGATCAAGTGCCTATTAATATTCGATAACTGTAATTTTTTGCTGGGATGATATACTCGATGGACTCTACACATTCAACAATTTATATTATCAAGATGAGTCCGAATTAAGGCCCCAAATGGCCTAACAGTATCCTCCAGTCGAATGACGAACAGGAGAGGAGCCAACTCCATAACTTTTAATATGTATATTTAATTTTTATAAATTTGATATCATTAAAAAGAGTGAAATGACACATTTAAAATGAGTCAAATATTAAATATATTGAATAAAAAATAAAAAATAAAAAATTTATTAATGAATAAAAATTATTAAAATGGGAGAAAACCTATGGTGTGCACCCTCTTACCATATGCACCTTATCACAAATTAAAATAATTTTATTATAAAATTTCGTAACATCAATCACAAAATACATAACCTCACCACAAATTAGAGTAACAAAAAATGTCCTAACCAAATCTTACACTTTTGTACATGAACCACAAAAATTTAGACATTTTATTATGTTAATTTGTAACGAGATTACGTATTTTTTGATTGATGTTACAAATTTTGTGATAAAATTATGTCAATTTATAGTGAGGTGCATATAGAGGTGCACACCATAGGCTTTCCCCAAAAATTGACACGAAGATAGATTTTTAGCTTTCGTTTGGGAAAAACTAATTTAACCTGGCTTTTTAACTAATTTTGTCTTATTAAAAAAGTTTCATTTGAGATAAACTTTTGACTTTTTTTTTTTTAGATGTGATGGTTGTAAAAGAAAAAAAAAAATTTATGATTTAAATATGATATTTTATTTTATTAATTAAATTGATTTTTAATGAACTAATACTTTTTATCTTTATTGGCTACTAAGGGGTCTTTTGGAAAACAAGTAAAAAGTCAGTTTTTAATTTTTTACTTATTTTAAGTCCTATCATCTCTCACATTTTTTATTCACAAAAAGATAAAATAAATTAAATAAGCCAAAAAATTAATTTTTACCAACTTTCCAAAACACCACTAAAACTTGAATTCAAGCACTACTGGTATGGGAAATGGGATGTGGCTGTTGTGTGAAGATATAAGAGTTATGGTTGTTCGGTGGATAAGGTTTATTTTGATAATTTAAATTGTTTATTTTTTAAAATATATTAAGTAAAACATAATTATAAAAAATTAAGTTAATTAGATATCAATAACTTTTTTATCGAATTACATTTATATTCAGTTTTACATTTTAAATCGTATTTATCATTCATTTTTTCATATATAAATGCAACTTGATAAAAGGATCATTGATGTCAGATCAACATAATTTTTAAAAAATATGTTATACTTGATTTATCTTAAAAAATAAACAGTTTAAATTATCAAAATAGAGTCTAAAATAAATTCTATTAACTACACAACAGTGGTTGATGCAACTGCCGCCCCATGTCCACATGTATGGCACATATCATATTAGGAATAGACTTTAAAACTAAACAATTCAATAAGTTGTGATCGAGATATCCATTTTTTTATAAAAATTTTATTTTGTAAATTCACTTATCAAGATGCATTAAATAAGACTAATAATAAATATAAAATTCTATAACAATAAACAAATACAAAATTTATGAGTAAGTGAAATTTCAAAAGTCTATGATGTCTCCCACTAAAAGTTAGTGAGTGAAATTTTTGAACAAACTTTCATTAATATCAACGAAATTTCACTAATTGTTACTACAAGCTAGTGTGTAAAATTTTAAAAGTAAGTGAAATTTTATTAATATCAGAGAAATTTCATTGTCTTTCATTAAAATTAAGTAAAATATTAGTAGTAATTGACTTGTGAAATTTTCTAACTAAGAGATAGTGATTTAGTGAAATTTTACTGGCTTTAAAATAGATAAATTTCAAATTCATAGTTAAAAATTGCAAAAGCTAGGTACCAAATGCAAAAATTAAAGAAAATTAATGAAAATACTTCCAAAAAAAAAAAAAAAAATCGGTTTTAAAATGAATAAAATTTTCTATTTTTCAAACTTAGAAATCCAAATTATAGTGTAAAAATCTTCTATTCCTTAATCCCACGACACAATGTCAAAATATACAATTATGCATATATATATTATGTATACCAACTCATTTTTTTCATTCTTTTCCTTTTCGTTGATTCTTTTCTTCTCTGTTGTTTAATTAATGAGTTACAGGTACACATTATTTTATAGGTATACATTATTTTGCTCTATGTATGTATCAATTATATTAAAGAACATAGTTAACAGTAAGTATAATTTTAACTTCCAACTAATCCTCCAAAATCGTCTCCATTGGAAGGAGAGCATGGGTTGATCCTCCAAATGAGAGATGATAAGAAAGGGAGGAGTATCGCTATAATACTATTCATATTTTTAAATACAAATTTTGTCCTCAAAACTTTTCCTTTCAACTCCATCTATAATCATATCTTTTTGTTATATGTTATAAAATATAATTAACTTTTGGAATTAGCTCTTCTCTAGTTCGATATCGGACTGGAGGACGCTGTTCGGTTGTTGTGGTCTTTGATCTGGCCCTATCTTGATAATCCAAACCGTTCAATGTAGAGCTCGTTAAGTACATCATCTCTGCAAAAAATCACGTTGATCGGATATCATAGACATTTCATTAGATCACATTTCTGTCAATGGCATGCACAATTTTCAAAATAAATTGTGATAGGAATGTGATATGATCAAGTGGTTATTGATATCCGATCACTGTGATTTTTTGCAGGGATGATATAGTCGATTGACTCTATACATTGAACGGTGTATATTATCGAGATGAGCCCGAATTAAGGCCCCAAATGGCCCAACAGTACCTTATAGTCCAATAACGGACTGGAGAGAACCAACTCCATAACTTTTAATATGTATATTTCATTTTTATAAATTTGATATCATTAAAAAGAGTGAAATCACACATTTAAAATGAGTCAAATATTAAATATATTGAATAAAAATTTAACATTTATTAAAGAATAAAAATTATTAAAATGAAAGAAAGCCTATGGTGTGCACCTCTTACCATGTACACCCTATCACAAATGAAAATAATTTTATTATAAAATTTTGTAATATCAATCACAAAATACATAACCTTGCCACAAACTAGGGTAACAAAAAATGTCCTAACCAAATCACAAACTTTTGTAATATAAACCACAAAATTTTAGATATTTTATTACTTTAATTTGTAACGAGATTATGTATTTTTTGATTGATGTTACAAATTTTGTGAATTGTGAAATAATTTGGTGAGAAATCTTTTTGTTATTCTGGGAAGACATTTTGTTTTTAATTTTATCCATTAATTTACATGTTGACTTTATTTTATCTGTTGACGTTTTTTGCTATATGTTGAAATTTATATCTATCTGTTCAAATTTTTTTTTCTATCTGTTCAAATTGAAGGTCTATTTTCCTATCTATTTGAAATTTCACAAACTTGTTTTCTATCTATTGGAATTATCCACTGCAACAACAACACACCAATAGATTAAAAAAAACAACAAAAAACAGATAATAAAAAAAAACAATTTTATAGATATGAACAACTAAATCCAAAATATATCTATTCAACAAAGAAAAAAAATTATCATTAGGGAGGGATGATTAACAACAACGACGATGACAGCAACAAAGAAAAAAAATTATCTGTTGTTTTATCTGTTCAACAACAACAACAAAGAAGAAAAAAAATATCTATAACAACAGATCTGTATTCTAGGTTATTTTGCAATTAAAATGTATTTGGCCTCACAGTTATCTTGAATGCTAAACTCTAAGTGACCAAAGACCTCGTCGAAATAGATCTAGCGATACCTGGTTACACAGATCACATGAATACGACAAGTTGAACTGTAAACCCAAAATTATGGGATTACTTAGATCTTTATACACATGTTGATACACATCTTACGAAATGCTCATCTGATGCATCTATGCTACATCCAGACAGACATCTAAAGACCATGTAAGGAAGGATTTTGTTGAGGTTTGAGAACGGATATGTTGAGATATTCAGTGTTGACAAACACCGGATAGAGTGTTACTCGCTGGAGTTGACTTCTATTGCCAGAGTTCGCCATAAACCATGAAAGAGGGAGTCGGTGCGGCAGATAATCATCTTAGATCAGGGTTTCTCTATAGGTGAAGACCTGGAGTAGATAAGAACCCTGAAATGCTATGTACCAATGCCGAAGCAAGCTAGTGTGACGCCATTTTCATCAAGCTTTGAAAGATCCAGATCTGCTACCACTGCCTCCTTGTTCATCATTGTATGAGAGTATAGCACCGACTCCGCTGGACAGATTGGATGCTGGTGGCAAAGATTCACTTTGAATCTTCTTCTTTAGGCCTTCGGCGGCGGAGGACGACAGAGGAGGAAGAGGATGAGGAAGAGGTGTTGCAGTAGTTCACTGGTGGTGCAATGCGATCAACAACTCAGGTGACTCCAGCGAATACAATATAGAGAGAGAGAGAGAGAGAGAGAGAGAGAGAGAGAGAGAGGGTTAGGAGCATGTTGGTTATTTTGTTTAAGCTTGTCCTTTTAGACAAAGTACTTTAATGCCTAGACTTTTAACCAAAAAAAATTGAAAATTGGACTTTTTCCCGAGCGCCCTATAAAATATTGTATATAAATATAGAAGATTATTATTCTTAGTGTTTTGTTTGTTTCAATCTAAGGGATTCACTTTTATCAAAGATCTTCCTTCTCATTATTTTACAATAAGCTTCTATCATGGAAGAACATTTAGAAGAGAATGTTATTGTACATATAGACTAATGATAGAGATGGTGGTGGACTCACAACAAAGATGGTGGTAAACCGACGATAAACAATCATTTTTTGCCATTGTGATACATAAATCATAGTCTCCCCATCGGGCCGTGCAGTCATCGATATTGTGTAGTTTATGTACCAATATTATGCAGGAGTTTATTAGATACATATTTTTCTAAAAAGGTACGTCAATATATATATGAACTATTTGATAGTTTTTTATATATTGTTTGGTGATTTGTTGTATATTATTTGTTACTATATTTGTTGGTTGAGCAATTATTTTTATTGCCATTGAACAATTGAAATAGTCGATTTTTTTTTTTTTATACTTTTTTTCAATTTGATTTCGTGTTTTCATATTATAGTGTGAATGTTTACATTGGTATGAGTTTACCTTTTTTAAGGCTAGTTATGTATTAATTATAAACTGTGAATATTCACATTATATTTTAGTATAAATTTTATTGTTTTTCGCAAGTTAGCTGTATATTTGTTGTTTTTGTCATTATACTTGTTGGTTGAACAATCATTTTTTTGTTATCATTGAACAATTGAAATAATTAATTTTCACTTTTTAAAAAAAAAAAAAAAAATTGTTTCATATTTTCACGTTACAGTTTGAATGTTTACATTGCTATGAGTTAATTTTGTTAACGGTAATTATTTGCTACTTGTAAATTGTGAACATTCACATTTTATTTTGATATAAGCTTTATTTTTTTGAAAGTTAGTTGTATGTTTGTTATTTACTGTGAACATCCACATTGTTCTTTGGTATATATATTTTTTTCGAATGTTAATTGTATATTTGTTATTTAAAGATGGGAAGAAACCTAGTTGAGGAGGAAGATGGGCATGAACCGTTAAAAGAGGAGAAGATGGAAGAAACCTAGTTGAGGAGGAAGATGGGCATGAACCGTTAAAAGAGAGTCGAGCGATCCTCGCTAAATCTGGCCTATCTATCTAAGCACTTGGTGTTAAGGTATGAGGCCACCACCATTGGAAAGAAGACTTCGGGGGCTTCATTTTGCACTCAATAATCTCCTAAAGACGAGTCCGGATGGGGGAGATATGATTGGTTGAAGTTGGGCATCATTCCGGTTGGACTGAAACTGAGTGGCTTCACCAAAAGAGGCATAACTTTTTTCACAATTGGAATTTTTATGCAAGGCTGCCACCATTGCAAAGCTTACTTCCGGAGCTTCAATTTGGACACAAGAATGACCTGAAAAGGACTTCATATGAAGGTGTTATGCCCATTTGAAGTTGTGCCTGAAAAGCAGATTTTGTTGGCCGATCGGCCAAAAAAGTAGCAGATCGGCCATCACAAGTAGCAGATCGGCACTAAAGATGGCCGATCGGCCAAAAGTGACCCAAATTCATATTTCTTGAAGATCTTTTCCCTACAGCTGTTTCCAGCAAGCTCCAGTTGTCCTATAATCAGATATTTTCGACCAAAAGCTTTGAATTGCTATATATGAAGCCAAATATCTCATATTCAAAGGGTAGAACTTCTTGAGCAAGTTTTGAGAGCGACTCTCACTAAAACTCCCTCTCTCTCTACAATTTTCAGAGTTTGATCTTTGCCTCTCTCTCTTGCCTTTTGTATGCAAGTAGAGAAATACCTCTCTTTTGCCTAGACATCCTTGGTGAAAGTGGTCCATCTTTGGGAGGAGGTTGCTTGAAGCTTACTTGGGACTTTGTTGGAGCTCCAAAAGGTGTTTTGGCTCAGATTTTGGGCTAGTTTTGCAGCTGTGCATCAAGGGTAACATCTCTCTCCCTTTAAGCTTCTTTTACACATTTGCTTGGCCATCTTTTCACACTACTTTGGAGCTATTTTTGCCTTGGTTTTGAACTGAAGAAAACTTTTTTTTTCAGTCCTCAAAGTGTTGGTTTGTGCCTTGTTTGGCTAGGAGGTGTTTCCTCCCTTTTGCTTCTTGACTTGTATAACTTTTGAGCCATCTTCTAAGGCCTTTCAAAACAACTTTTCGTGGCCTTAGAACCACTGAAATCCAGAGGATTTTCAGTGGTAAAAAGCTTGTTTTGAGGTCTCAAATGGGAGGGGATAGCCTCCCCTCCTTGTCTCTCCATGCCATACCTTGTTAGCTCTATAAAGTAGCATCTTTTTGTGGTTTATGTTAGCTCTTTTCAAGCATGTTTTTGTGACTTTTTGGGCCTGCTCTAACTCTGTTTTAAGCTGGTTTGGTTGTTGGTTGTTGCTTGCATGCTCCATACACTTGTAGTGTAAATTTGCACACTAGCCTAACACGCATCATGCTTTTAACTATCATTCTAGCATGATTTTGGCTTAACTCCAAGAAGCTTTTGGCCATGTTTTAGCATGCTTAAGGTCTGATTTATGTTGTTTTGGTCATGCATGCCATGCTTTGCATAGCCATAGTGCATTTTAGCTCACTAGCCTTGAGTTTCCAAGCCACTAGAATGCATTGCTGGGGCTATTTGCATGATTTAGTATCATTTGGAATGATATTTCAGAGCATGTTACATTGCCATGCACTCACATCTTTCACTCCTTCAATGCTTTGAAGGGTTCATGCTTTATGCCTTAAAAAAGAGCCCATGCATATGCCATCTTGCCTAGGCTTTTGGGCCACCATTTCAGCATGTATTTGGTCCTATTTTACCATGATACAACTCTATTTTTGGTTGTTTAGAGCACCCCTCATTTGCTTCTTACACTTGTAGTGTAAGTCCTCTTTGCTAGCCTTGCATGCCTAATGAGTAAGCTTATTATTCTAGCATGTGTTGACTTAGTATTAGCCCATTTTTGGTGTTATTTTGACATGTCATAACTCTGATTTTTGTTGGTAAAGTCATCTCATGCTTGGTTTTGGTAGGTGTAGTGCAATCCTCTTCATTGGCCTTGTATGCTCCATGCCTCATGCCTTTAATTCTAGCTTGTGTTGGCTATGCTTAAGCATGTTTCTAGCCTTGTTTTGGTCTGCCTTGGGACTGTTTTGAGTCACCTTGGCCCTTTGGGGCTTGCTTGTTATGGCCATGGTGTAAGTTCCTTGGCTAGCTTTAAGCTTTGTGCCCACTAGCATGCTTTATTTGTCATATGTGCATGATTTAGCCTCATTTGGAATGTAATTTCAGAGCTTACTTCATTGCTACACTCCCACATTTGTCACTTCTTCGTCATGTTTGAGAGTTGTGCTATTATGCTTAGTTGATGAGCCATAAAATGAGCGTGTGTTCTTAGCCCTTTTATGCCTAAGTTTTGGTGTGTTGGCCACTGATTTGCGCATGTTTGAGAGCTGTCCATTTTAGTTTAAGCCCATTTTCGCATGTTGTTGCATGCTTGCTTTGCATGTTGTTGCATACTTGGTACATTGCATGTTGTTACATGCTAATTCCATTACATGTTGTTGCATGCTAGTTCCATTGCATAATGCTTGCGTGTTTGTATAGCATTGTGTGTGCATGCCTTGCCTCTTGATCAAACATGATAGAGGTTGAGATCTCTTATGTGATTTTGTGCATTCATTCCATATTGAATTGCACACTTGGCTTCTTTGGCCATCATGCATTGAAATGCGTGATTGATGGCCCGAGGGTCGAGGACTATGCTCCCTTGAGCCCATGACGTGATAGGGAGGGTGGTCGCGCATACATTGTCGTGTAAATGCATTGCCATGCTCTGTTTGTCCTCTGCTGCAGCAAAATGGCATTCTGCAGGAAGAGATGGCCGGTCGGCCATCCTCAGTGCCGGTCGGCTACAAATTTATGGCCGAGAGCCCCATTATTGGTCGATGACCAGTTCCCCTTGGCCGATGGCCTCTCACAACACCCAGAAGGTGATTCAGAAGCATCCTTGAGACTTGTGCAGTTTTCAAAGGTACAGAGCAGTGTAAACAGAGGCAGCATGAGCATGGCGATAGATTTCCGCGCGGAGCCGAGCATGCATGCATTTGTCCCTCTTCCCGAGGCCTCTTTACTGCTTTAGTAGCTTAATTAATTTGTTTAGTTAGTTAAGTGTTGTGTAATAATTAATTAGCTAGTTAGTTAGTTAATCAGTCAATTTGTATTATTTATTCGGACCCTCCGTCGAGAGGGCGAAATTTGTAATAAGTGTGCGTGCGTGTGTGAATGTCTTCCAACCCCACATCTTTCTCCCTTTTACTTACCTGCTTTCAATGGTTAGTCTTAGGTCATGTTTCAATTAGCATCCTTATGCTCGCATGTGTGCATCATTCGTCTGTATTGCATGCACCGGACTCGGCGCATCATACTAACTGCATTGTATTTCAATTCCAAGTTGAATACATGTTATCAAGTTGCATTTCATATGTCATCTTAGAATAGCCGAGCCTATCTCTAGTTGCGTTTTGCGTGTGTTGCATTAGGCATTGTTGACATAGCTAGGATCATGCATTGATTACTAACTAGCTTCTTGTTTTGGCTCGGAGTACTAGGTAAGCTTTTATGCTTTAGCATACTCCATGTGTGTTAGTGGTTGCCATGATAGCATGCTTGCCATGAGGCTAACTGCTTAAGTGCTTAACTGCCTGAATGCCTGTGGGTGAAGGTTGGATTACTTGAATTGGAGCAATTCATCGAAATGTGATTTTAAGCCCACTTGAGGGTGGCAAAATCATGTTTTCTAAGCCCACTTGAGGGTGGCAAAATCCACATCTTAGCCTACTTGCAAGTAGCACCTTTAAACCATTTTCAAACAAACATGAGATGTTTTGTTCTAATTTAGGCGATCTAGTCTATCTTTATGTATTGTGCGCATTACGTAGTAAGCTAGCTAATACAACGGAATAAGAACACGTGTTTTCAAAAACAAAATATCATGCTTAGTACAGGCCGATCTTTGATCGTGCGAGCGGGGGTACTCATAGATGACCTTCCCCAATCGTACCGAAGTTCCCGAGCCGAGGCAACTTTGGTGATGACGGACACGTGGCCTTAGGCACGAGTCAGGGTTTCCTAAATTCCCCCAAAATAAATATTTAGGTGGCGACTTTGTATCTGGCAAAGCAGTCCATGTTTGGCACTTCTTTCTAAAAAATCACTTTTCCAAAACGATTTGCCAGATTTGGACTCTTTGGTGATTTATCGGTCTTGAATTGCACTTCGCGAGATTAGATTAAGAACCGTGACATTTGAGTTCGAACTATAGCATGAGGCCCATGGGCGTGTCTATAGTTTCTGGCGGCTCTGCTGGAGATTTAGAGAACTTGACTCGAACTCATGGTATCTTGTTTTGATTACACTTATGTGTCTCTTTGCATTGCATTTGCATTGGTACGCCTAGGACATCGTGTTTGCCGTAGCTATTCCTGAACGGTTTGCCAGAGGCTCGCTTGGAAAAGTGTGCCATAAGGCTGACCAGTTGCGAGCTCTGCCACGACAGGAACACAAACCCCGGTTTTTACCGGGGCACCCTTTTTGACCATTCGACCTAGTGCATATCAGAATCCGTAGTGACCATTCCAAGCTAGGACAGGTTCCTTACCCGATTGTAGGTTGTTTGAAACCGCTGCTACGTAGTGAAACCCTAGCTCCTGACAAAATAGGACAGGGAAACCCTACCCCTCCATAGGGGTGTTTTGGCTTTCACTTGCTTGCTATGTGCTTTTAGAGTGCGTCTCTACAGGGTTGTATGTATCAGTTGCAAGTCTGAGTATCAGGCCTGAGGGCATCAGTATTTGGGAAATCAGTTTTACCTGAGGGTATCAGTTTACAGACATAATTTTTGGGCAGAATTCAGTAGAGAGCATAGTCATTCAGCTTTGCTCATATTTGTTCTGGTAAAATCAGGCTGAAATGCTGTATGTTTTCTCTTTTGCAAGGTAATCTTGGAACCATAGCTTCAGAAGGCTCCAATATCCCCCGAGCACATTGGACTTGTGTTAATAGACTTTGTCAGGTCAGAGATTCAGTTCAAACGCAATCAGTGTTCCTTCGCCAGAGGCAGGGTAAAAAGGCCAGTCAGGCACAGATCACCAGTTCAACCGTCTCCGGATCAGCGGTCGTTATCCACCTCGCCTGTGCGCAATTGGGCTGAGATATCTATTTCCACCTCAGAGAGAGAATACACACCTGTTCAGTCAGATCCACAGTTTTCAGTTAATATGGAGGACATGATGCGTCAGCTCCAAGAGACCATGCAGGCCATGCAGCGGGATGCTGCCCGTCAGGCAGAGTTTACCGCCCGATAGGCGGAGGTTGTGGCTCAACAAGCCAACTTAATCGCTAGGCTTCAGCAGCAACAACAACCCCAACAAGCCGGAGCGTCTGCTTCGCATCCAGTCCCACCCCCACCTATGATTCCAGCACCCAGGGAGGCGGCTCACGTCCAGGAAAATACGGACATTCCGACAGGGCCAGTCCCACTGCCAATCCCACCTCAATTGTCCAAAGCACCGGTTAATCCAGTGGACGTGCCGTTTGAATTTGAGGTTGATCCGACCACCCTGAAGGTCAGCAAGCTTGAGAAGCTGTTCAAAAGAGCTCAAGGCGTTAACGCCATTCCGGATATAGATGATGGTTATACCGACTCAACGGTGACATTACCAGACCGGTTCAAGATGTCACTTATCGATCGCTTCAATGGCTCTGAAGACCCTATGGTCCACCTTCACCTGTTTTCTGATATCCTGAGGCCAATGGGTTTGACCACGCCCCAGAAGCTGTCACTATTCGGCCGAACCATGTCTGGGATAGCCGCAATCTGGTATGCAAAATTGGAGAACTCTGTGAAACAGAACTGGGAAGAGATGGCTGAGGCCTTCATTGTTCAATACTCCTATAACACACAAATCGAGGTCACAACTCGTGATTTTGAAGTCACCTGCCAAGAGCCAAATGAGGGTTTTTCAGAATTTGTAATGAGATGGAGAGCAAAGGCCTCGATGGTGGCTACAAGACCTTCTGACAAAGACCAGATAAGGATGGTTGTGCGTAACCTTCAACCCAGGCTGATGCAAAAGATGATCGTCCTACCCCTTCCCACCTTTGCGGATTTACACGAGATTGGGATACAGATTGAGGATGCCATGAAGCAGGGCCTTATTAACCAGGAGAAGGAGCAGCCTAGGAGGGCGTTTTCTTGCAGTTTGAATGCGACCACCAGTGGTGATGCAACTGCAAGATCTTCTGAAGTGGGCATGGTCACCACCACTACATCAAAAATAGCCACCCCATTCACCGGTGCGTCCGGAACCAGCTCACCAATAGCCAAATATCCACCCCTAGTCAAGAGGGTTTTTACCCCCACTTTATATGTCTAGGTTCTAGGGGTCTTACTCAGGAAAGGACATCTGAAACCGTTGGAACAACGACCTTTACCTGATCCTCTCCCTCCAAAGCATGACCAGACTCAGTACTGTGCCTACCATCAGCAAACCGTTCATGACACTGATAGCTACTTTTGTCTTCGCCATGATGTACAAGATCTGTTTGACAACAGGGTCATCACCTCACCAGTCTTGCAAAGTCTATCGGCAGTTGATCAGTGAACTTGTGGGGGATAATGTGACTATGTGATCGGGGGATGAACCACCTGCGGATGGCGCTCGATTTACTCCAGATGTGGTGGGTGGCGTGCATTGTTTTGCACAATGTACAAATGCTGTTTATTTTTACTTTTTGATTTGGGTATTGAGTCAGTCTTGTTGTGTTGTTTTAAGTCAGTCTTTTTGTACTGAGTCAGTTGGGTCTGTCTTGTTGTATCGAGTCAATCCTGTTTTGTTAGAGTTGGGTGATTTTGGGGGGTGTTACCTCGGACATCACTTTCTTGTTTTGTGTTTGTCTTTTTCTCTTTCTTTTGAGTCTGTTTCTGCATTGGAGCCAGTTGTGCCAACAGATTTTGAATGAAACATCAGTGATTTTCACACTCTTGTGTTTGCTTCTGCCTTGTGCCAGCTGTGCCAGAAGTTCTGAATAAGATGGCAGTATTTGACCAGAACTATGTCTTTTCTGTGCCTTGAAATCATTGCATTGACCTAAGTTTTTCAAAACTTTTTGAACACTGTGGTGAAAACAAAGAAGGAATTCCTTAGGATTTGCAAAAATTTGATCAACTGAGAGAAAGAGAGGCATGCTAAGCCCTTAATGAATGAGATCATGCTTGTTAATGTGAGTACTGAGAAGGATCTTGGCTTTATCCAGATTGGTTCTACACTGTCTTTAGCGCGAGCGACTAGTCGCTTTCTTAAAAGATTTCAAAACATGTTTTGCGTGATCTTGTAAAGGCCTGTGTGGAATCGCTCTTGAGATTGTGTAGCCTAGGATCGCTCTCAGTCTTGAGACTCGTCCCTTTTTGCTTTCAAACCTTGAACTTGGATTCAGAATGTTCAACGGTCAACTACAATGTGAGGCGTGCATGGCCAAATCAGAAGCAACCCTTGAACTAGGGGCAAGTAGATCAGATGTTATCAAAGGAAGCTTGCGAAGCTAGATCAAAAGCACCCCTTGGTCTAGGGGCAAAGAAATGTCAGATATGCTTGAAGAGTAAAAAATTGGGACATTTCTCAAGCTAACGAAGATCGGCAAGAATGCCAAATCCCAGAAGGGAGAAAAGAAGAAAGTATTGCTGAAGGCCAACCGAGTTCCTATCCACGACACTAGGGGCAAATTCAGCCCCCATTGGATGGACTTCTACATCATCAGCAAACAGCATCCATTCTCTTGGATTCAGATGGATTCGAGATCATACGACCATTCAACATGGACTTGTTACTCTTTTTACCCTTGAGAGGCTTGTTGGGCTGAAAACCCAGAAGGGCGACCCAGGCAAAAGTTAGAGCAAGAAAAAGAATGAAAAAAGATGAAAAAAGAAGAAAAGAAATGAAAAGAAGAAAAGATGAAAAAATGAAAAAATGAAAAAGAAAAGAATTGAAAAGAATAACATAGCTCGCAAGGTTAAAGACCTAGAAAGGGCGGCCTTGGCAAAAGTTAGAGCGCAAAAGGAGAGGTTAATACCCGAGTGTACCTCAACACCGGAACTACATAAGGCTTGATTCCCATCTTTGGGATACGTAGGCAACTTCATTCTGAAGTCCAGCAATAAACACTTCCAAATCAATTGTGTCTATGTAATGGTTTTGATCATCTTTGTCTTCTCTGTATCCGAGAGTTCGGTTGTGATCGTCACTTTGAGGACTGATTAGAGTCTGCTGCGGCGCTATCTAAACAAGGGGCAACTTTCCATTGCCATACAGTGTGCTGCGGTGCTATTCAAACAAGGGGCAATTTTCCATTGTTATGGATCTGAGATTGTGCATCTCAAGAGTAGGTTCCGTGCTCGTTGAGCAGTGGCCGTTTGCAAAAACAGTTTTTGAGAATTTTTACTGAGGTTTACTAATTTTCTCGAAAATTATTCCATTTTTCCAAAACTGGACCATTACTTGGACCCAAAAAAGGAGAATTTTCAGTGCTCATAACCTAACTTGCATGATTTTAAATCAGAAAATCGAACAAGTATGTTAATCTAACTCTCATGTTGGTCAAAATTGTTTTAGTAGAAAGCAAAAACAAAAAATGGTCAAAATGATGAACTAGGGGCACAGTTGAGTCAGGCTTCTTGTCTTTTCCCCGTTGTCAACATACTTGCCAGAAAGGGCACTCTACCTGCCAGAAAAGGGCATAACTGAAGCTAACAAGCAAAGGGCCGAAAGCTCTCTCATCCTCCAAGCAGCGAGGTATCAAGCCAAGTGCGAAGCACAAACTGGAATGGATCAAGATGTTCCACTCTCTCATCTGGACAGGTCTGATCACATCCAAACTGGCCAAGGGCATCATCAACCGGTGTCAGCTGCGGATTTGCTACACACCCAAATGTAGCGCAACCCCTCTGTGGGAAAGTTCACTGTTTTGAGCAGAAGAAGAAGAATCTAGCAGAATGCTAGGGGCAAGAGCCTGCAACTTCTTGTTTATCCATCAACCACCCAGGGGAGGGATAAAAAAGAAGGGAGATTGAAGAATAGAGAGATGTGCGCTGAGAGAAAAAGTGAGAAAATGGCTTTTTCAAAAAAACAGAGCCTGAGGGTCGAGTGATGTGAGAAACACAAATGAGAAAGGGTGGGAAACAATACCCAGAGAAACAGGCTCCCTATCCACGTCTGAGTGTTGTGTGTGTTGTTTTGATTGTCTCGATTCTTGTCTTGAGTCGTTTTGAGTGTCAATAGATATGTTTAGGTTGTTTACCTTTGGTTTCCGTTGTTGAGTCGTGGTGCGCTATGTTCAGTCGTAGGCTCAATACCCGGTTGAGAACTTATTTCTCATTTTCAAAATGATTTGTTTTGTGCTCAGAGTGCTATGCCATTCTCCACATTTGTGCAAAACAGGATTTGTTCTTTCATAAAACTACAGGGTTCAACCCAGGTCATGTGAGAACAGTAGAACAAGGACCTATCTGAAGCTATGTGGGTTCCAGACTACAAAGCAAAAGAAGGGAGGAAAATCGGAGCATCTGAGTTTGTTTCAACTTCAATAATTTCTGAGATTGTATTCCGGATGTACATTTTCAGGTCTTGGCAATACTCTGAAGTATGAGTGTGCCTCTACCTCAAGTTCAAGCCTACTTCAAAGCCAGAATGGCGATCAGAAGTGCTCTTCCTGAGTATCATTCCCTGCCAGGGGCATCTTGGCCGTGTTTGCAATGAGTTCCTTGGAGACCAACTGTGACGGTGGAAACTAGAGTTCGAATGGCTGATGCCTAGAACGCAAAGGTTCGGGATTTTCGAGACTAAAGTCTGGTTTAAATACCCAGGGGTGTATCCCCGGCTTGAAATCTGTATGGAAGCCCCATAGGTTGAGATGACATGTGTGTGCACCTCAATTCTGGATACTGAACCAACCTAGTCTGTCACCCCGTTGGAGAATAACCTAGTCTGTCACCCCGTTGGAGAATAAGGAAAGTTGTGAATATGGTCAGGAAGAAAGTGGCATCCAAGTGTTCTGCATGAAAAATCCTTGTCAGCATTTCAGAACCTTTATACCGTGAGTTGAAGGTAAGAGTTCAAAGAACCCAAGGTGGAGGCCCCCGTCAGAGTAGAGCGGTTCACCGCCACTCATTCCCTGAGGTGCTTTCTAAAGCGCCGCTGTGTTTGTTTATTGCATTCCTTAAACATCATGCATTGTATTTGCATTGCACCTATCAAGTTTCTTTCTCATACATGCACGATATTGTATGTACGGTTTATTTGAAGCTAGCGCAACCAGGCGATATTGGACGTGCGGTTCATTCAGAAAAGTTTCGTTTAAGATTGATTATGTTTTGTGTATCTATCACGCACATTCTCATTTTGTATATCTATCACAATCTATCACACACATTCTCGTTTTGTGTATCTATCACACACATTCTCACTTTTATGTATCTATCACGCACATTCTCATTTTGTGTATCTATCGCACACATTCTCGTGCTGTGTATCTATCACACACATTCTCACTTTTGTGTATCTATCACACACATTCTCATTTTATGTATTTATCGCACATATTCACTTAGTGTATCTGACACACTTTCTTCATATAGTGTATCAATCACACTTCACTCACTTAGTGTATCAATCACACTTCACTCACTTAGTGTATCAATCACACTTCACTCACTTTAGTGTATCCATCACACTTCATTTGCTTTAGTGTATCCATCACACTTCATTTACTTTAGTGTATCCATCACACTTCATTTACTTTAGTGTATCCATCACACTTCATTTCCTTTTGTGTATCTATCACACTTTGTTCACTTAGTGCATCTATCACACTTTGTGTTCGCCTTTTGTGTATCCATCACACTTTGTTTGCTTAGTGTATCTATCACACTCCGTTTGCTTCATGTATCTATCACCCTCTATTTGCTTCATGTATCTATCACACATTCACTTTGTGTATCTATCACACGCTCATTTTGTGTATCTATCACACGTTCGCTTCATGTATCTATCACTTGTTCACTTTGTGTATCTATCACATGCTCATTTTGTGTATCTACCACATGCTCACTTTGTGTATCTATCACATGTTCGCTTTGTGTATTTATCACACGTTCACTTTGTGTATCTACCACACGCTCACTTTGTGCATCTATCATACGCTCGCTTTGTGTATCTATCACACGCTTGCTTTGTGTATCTATTGCACATGCTCGCTAAGATTGCGTAATTTTCTTACATCCTTTCTACATGAGATGTAGTTTGGTTCGTGTTTATTTGCTTGTATAGCATTCGCTTAAAATGTTGCATTTATTTTGCATAATTGCTTCATCACAGCTCTCTTTGCATGATCATAAGTTATGTTCGGCATTGTGCATGTCATTTGCATCTTGCCCCTACCTGCGGGTGCATCTCTTTATTATCTTGCCTGTTTGTCTAAGTCTTCGGCCTTGTCAAAAATGGGTCGTCTCTAGGCGTTGACATTCACTCCCATCACTTCTTGACTTTCAAGTTCTGTCAAAGAGGGGCAACTGTAGACACCCCATTTTTGACTGCCCTTAAGACTTGGGCACTACTGATGATTTACTTGGTGATGAAAGATGTGCAGGGAAAAGGTTCGATCTCTTCGGCAAGAGGAGAGTCAAATCCTAACCTCACACCCCAGTTTTGGACCAAAGCTATTTTGGATGGTTTTTAGACCTTAAAACCCTCTCTTTCAAAATATTTTAAAAGTAAAGTTCCTACGATGTTCCAACGCTCGCATTTTGTTAAATGTCGCGCTTTGCGGTAAACCGAGCAAGGACAAAGTGGAAATGAATGAAAGAGAGATGAAATCATTGAAAAATCTTTCAAAACACCTTGTTTAGGGGTTTGGAGTTGAAGAAAAGAGGAGAAGAGGGACGAAACCTAGTTGAGGAAGAAGATGGGCATGAACCGTTAAGAGAGAGTCGAGCGGTCCTCGCTAAATCAGGCCTATCTGTCTATGCACTTGGAGTTAAGCTATGAGGTCACCACCGTTGGAAATAAGACGTCTGGGGCTTCATTTTGCACTCAAGAATCTCCTAAAGCCGAGTCCGGATGGGGGAGATTGATTGGTTGAAGTTGGGCATCATTCCGGTTGGACCGAAACTAATTGGCTTCACCAAAAGAGGCATAACTTTTTTCATAGTTGGAATTTTGATGCAAGGCTTCACTATTGCAAAGCTTACTTCCGGGGCTTCAATTTGGACACAAGAATGACCTGAAAAGGAGTTCATATGAAGGAGTTATATCCATTTGAAGTTGGGTCTGAAAAGCAGATTTTGTTGGCCGATCGGCCATCACAAGTAACAGATCGGCACTAAAGGTGGCCGATCAGCCAAAAGTGACCCAAATTCATATTTTTTAAAGATCTTTTCCCTCCAGCTGTTTCCAGCAAGCTCCAGCTATCCTATAATCAGATATTTTCGACCAAAAGCTTTGAATTGCTATATATGAAGCCAAATATCTCATATTCAAAGGGTAGAACTTCTTGAGCAAGTTTTGGGAGGTCCTCTCACTAAAACTCCCTTTCTCTTTACAATTTTCAGAGTTTGATCTCTGCCTCTCTCTCTAAAGTCTCTCCTTCTTGCCCTTTGTGCATGCAAGTAGAGAAATACCTCTCTTTTGCCTAGACATCCTTGGTGAAAGTGGTCCATCTTTGGGAGGAGGTTGCTTGAAGCTTACTTGGGACTTTGTTGGAGCTCCAAAAGGTGTTTTGGCTCAGATTTTGGGCTGGTTTTGTAGCTGTGCATCAAGGGTAACATCTCTCTCCCTTTAAGCTTGTTTTACACATTTGCTTGGCTATCTTTTCACACTACTTTGGAGCTGTTTTTGGCTTGGTTTTGAACTGAAGAAAACTCTATTTTTTAGTCCTCAAAGTGTTGGTTGGTGGCTTGTTTGGCTAGGAGGTGTTTCCTCCATTTTGCTCCTTGACTTGTATAGCTTTTGAGCCATCTTCTAAGGCCTTTCAAAACAACTTTTCGTGGCCTTAGAACCACTGAAATCTAGAGGATTTTTAGTGGTAGAAAGCTTGTTTTGAGGTCCCAATGGGAGGGGATAGCCTCCCCTCCTTGTCTCTCCATTTTTGGGCCTGCTCTAACTCTGTTTTAAGCTAGTTTGGTTGTTGGTGGTTGCTTGCATGCTCCATACACTTGTAGTGTAAATTTGCACACTAGCCTAACATGCATCTTGCTTTTGACTATCTTTCTAGCATGATTTTGGCTTAACTCCAAGAAGCTTTTGGCCATGTTTTAGCATGCTTAAGGTCTAATTTATGTTGTTTTGGTCATGCATGCCATGCTTTGCATAGCCATAGTGCATTTTAGCTCACTAGCCTTGAGTTTCCAAGCCACTAGAATGCATTGCTGGGGCTATTTGCATGATTTAGCACCATTTGGAATGATATTTCAGAGCATGTTTCATTGCCATGCACTCACATCTTTCACTCCTTCAATGCTTTAAAGGGTTCATGCTTTATGCCTTAAAAAAGAGCCCATGCATATGCCATCTTGCCTAGGCTTTTGGGCCACCATTTCAGCATGTATTTGGTCCTATTTTACCATGATACAACTCTATTTTTGGTTGTTTAGAGCACCCCTCATTTGCTAGCCTTGCATGCCTAATGAGTAAGCTTATTATTCTAGCATGTGTTGACTTGGTATTAGCCCATTTTTGGTGTTATTTTGACATGTCATAACTCTGATTTTTGTTGGTAAAGTCATCTCATGCTTGGTTTTGGTAGGTGTAGTGCAATCCTCTTCATTGGCCTTGTATGCTCCATGCCTCATGCCTTTAATTCTAGTTTGTGTTGGCTATGTTTAAGCATGTTTCTAGCCTTGTTTTGGTCTGCCCTGCTACTATTTTGAGTCACCTTGGCCCTTTGGGGCTTGCTTGTTATGGCCATGGTGTAAGTTCCTTGGCTAGCTTTAAGCTTTGTGCCCACTAGCATGCTTTATTTGTCACATGTGCATGATTTAGCCCCATTTGGAATGTAATTTCAGAACTTACTTCATTGCTACACTCTCTCATTTGTCACTTCTTCATCATGTTTGAGAGTTGTGCTATTATGCTTAGTTGATGAGCCATAACATGAGCGTGTGTTCTTGGCCCTTTTATGCCTAAGTTTTGGTGTGTTGGCCACTGATTTGCGCATGTTTGAGAGCTGTCCATTTTAGTTTAAGCCCATTTTCGCATGTTGTTGCATGCTTGCTTTGCATGTTGTTGCATGCTTGTTGCATACTTGGTACATTGCATGTTGTTACATGCTAATTCCATTACATGTTGTTGCATGCTAGTTCTATTGCATAATGCTTGCATGTTTGTATAGCATTGTGTGTGCATGCCTTGCCTCTTGATCAAACATGATAGAGGTTGAGGTCTCTTATGTGATTTTGTGCATTCATTCCATATTGAATTGCACACTTGGCTTCTTTGGCCATCATGCATTGAAATGCATGATTGATGGCCCGAGGGTCAAGGACTATACTCCCTTGAGCCCATGACATGATAAGGAGGGTGGTCGTGCATACATTGTCTTGTAAATGCATTGCCATGCTCTGTTTGTCCTCTGCTACAGCAAAACGGCATTCTGCAGGAAGAGATGGCCGGTCGGCCATCCTCAGTGCCGGTCGGCTACAAATTTATGGCCGAGAGCCCCATTATTGGTCGATGACCAGTTCCCCTTGGCCGATGGCCTTTCAACTTGGCCGATGGCCTCTCACAGCACCCAGAAGGTGATTCAGAAGCATCCTTGAGAGTTGTGCGGTTTTCAAAGGTGCAGAGCAGTGTAAACAGAGGCAGCATGAGCATGGCGATAGATTTCCGAGCGGAGCCGAGCATGCATGCATTTGTCCCTCTTCTCGAGGCCTCTTTACTGCTTTAGTAGCTTAATTAATTTGTTTAGCTAGTTAAGTGTTGTGTAATAATTAATTAAATAGTTAGTTAGTTAATCAACCGATTTGTATTATTTATTCAGACCCTCCGTCGAGAGGGCGAATTTTGTAATAAGTGTGCGTGCATGTGTGAATGTTTTCCAACCCTACGTCTTTCTCCCTTTCACTTACCTGCTTTCAATAGTTAGTATTAGGTCATGTTTCAATTAGCATCCTTATGCTCGCATGTTTGCATCATTCGTCTGTATTGCATGCACCGGGCTCGGCGCATTATACTAACTGCATTGTATTTCAATTCCAAGTTGAATATATGTTATCAAGTTGCATTTCATATGCCATCTTAGAATAGCCGAGCCTATCTCTAGTTGCATTAGGCATTGTTGACATAGCTAGGATCATGCATTGATTACTAACTGGCTTCTTGTTTTGACTCGGAGTACTAGGTAAGCTTTTACGCTTTAGCATACTGCGTGTGTGTTAGTGGTTGCCATGATAGCATGCTTGCCATGAGGCTAACTGCTTAAGTGCTTAACTACCTAAATGCTTGTGGATGGGGGTTGGATTACTTGAATTGGAACAATTCATCGAAATGTGAGTTTTAAGCCCACTTGAGGGTGGCAAAATCATGTTTTCTAAGCCCACTTGAGGGTGGCAAAATCCACGCCTTAGCCTACTTGCGAGTAGCACCTTCAAACCATTTTCAAACAAACATGAGATGTTTTGTTCCAATTTAGGCGATCTAGTCTATCTTTATGTGTTGTGTGCATCACGTAGTAAGCTAGCTAATACACCAGAATAAGAACACGTGTTTTCAAAAACAAAATATCATGCTTAGTACATGCCGATCTTTGATCGGGCGAGCGGGGGTGCTCATAGATGACCTTCCCCAATTGTACCGAAGTTCCCGAGCCGAGATAACTTTGGTGATGACAGACACGTGGCCTTAGGCACGAGTCAGGGTTTCCTAAATTCCCCCAAAATAAATATTTAGGTGGCGACTCTGTATCTGGCAAAGCAGTCCATGTTTGGCACTTCTTTCTAAAAAATCACTTTTCCAAAACGATTTGCTAGATTTGGACTCTTTGGTGATTTATCGGTCTTGCATTGCATTTCACGAGATTAGATTCAGAACCGTGACATTTGAGTCCGAACTGCAGCATGAGGCCCACGGGCGCGTGTACAGTTGGTCAGGCCAATGTGGCCGAGCCAGTAGGTCAGCAAGCCATGGGGGCCTTAGCCCTCGAGATGGTAGGAGCATTGAGGGAATCCGTGGACATTCTCAGAGCTAAGAATCAAGTCTAGGCCCATGCGACTGAGGCAGGGCCTTCATTTTTGAAGAGGGAGTTCTTCCGGTCTAACCCGAACGAGTTTGTGGGTGATCCGAAAGAGCCACTTAAGGATGATGAGTGGCTTGAGCAAATGATGAAGATGTTTGAGATGCTTGGCATCGAAGACGGGGCTTTAAAGGTGACCTTGGCGTCTTTCCAGCTGAAGGGAGACGCGAGTTAGTGGTGGAAGTTTGTGAGGGGCCGTATTGGAGGGACTTGGGAGGCTTTCGTTGATGCATTTCAGGAGAAGTTTCTGTCTCCCGCTGTCAGGGAGAAGTTGAGAGATCAGTTCTGTCAGCTCAAACAGCTAAGTATGAGAGTGGCCGAGTTTGAGGCTGCATTTACCAGTTTATCCAGGTTTGCACCTGAGCTAGTGACGTCTGAGGAACGCCGTTGCCTTGAGTTTAGGAAGAAGTTGAGGCATGGACTCAAGACCAGAGTTGCGGGGTCCATGACCAGGGAGTATGGGCGCCTTGTGGATGCTGCGGCCCATATGGAGATTATTATGCACGAGGAGGATGAGAGGATGAGGGGCTCCAAGAGGAGTTAGGATGGCCACGGAAATGGTAGGAGGTAGAGGGGTTCTAACCCTTAGCAGTCCCAGGGTGCATTTTCGAGATCTACCTTTCCAGTGCCGAGTGCAGGCTCTGGGAGAGGCAGTCAGGAAGACATTACTTGTTACAAATGTGGCCAGCTGGGCCACAAGTCTCCAGCTTGCCTGCAGAGGGGAGGAGGGCAGAGAGCAGCTTCATCTTCGGCTTGACCTCAGAGCCAGAGTCAGGGCAAAGGCCAGCCGCTTTCTTGTTACCAGTGTGGTCAGGCGGGGCACCTGAAAAGGTATTGCCCGCAGTTGAGTGGCACATCTGGTCTGTCTAGTTCAAGGCAGACGCAGAGTTTTCAGCCTACACAATTAGTTTAGGCCTCCAGGGCCAATCAGGATGCCTCATCGTCTCAGTCTGTACAGCAGTCTTATGCTCCAAGGGGTGAACAGGTATGTAATAACCCGACCCTCGTATGTGTTTCTGACATGGTTAAGTCTCTTATTTTGTGCATAGAAATGCTTAATGAGAAACGTTCGGGATTCTATCTGTTGGATAAGAAAGGCATCTGTTACCATTAAAACGTTTAGAACAGAAATTGGAAGCCTTAGAGACTTAATTGCCAGAAATTGACTTTATATTTGGAATTGGCATAATTTTTAGGTAATAATAAGCCTTTCTGTGAAATTTCAATTTGAAATGTGTAAACTGATTTGATTTTGTCCTATTCTTCTTATATATATATATATGTATGCACCAAAGGTCCTTAAAAACATTCTTGCCTTATAAGAGTTTTATTGCAAAGAATTTTTGAGAGAAAAGATTGGGTTAGAGAGGGGTTTGAGAAGTAAGGTGAAGAAGGCTCCAAGAGGGTTATAATTTGGGAAACTTGAACTTAAGGTATGTAAAAATTTGTGTAGATTATACCCTAATTACCTCCTCTCTTATCTTGGATAGGAATTCTTCTTTGATGTGGGATGTGTATGGATTTAATTGAGAAGATGTGTTGATGTTAGATTGATTTAGAGTTCAATTTCATCCTATCCCTTACCTATGCATGATCATGTTCAATTAGGGACTTGAATGATCTTATTATGAATCCTCCATGCTTATGTTATGTTCATGAAATGCAAGGGACAAGAATTGAGTTACACCCAAATGCATATATGTTGTAATACTTTACACAAGATTTATGTTTGGATATAGAATCATATGTCCACATGTTTGTCTCCTAAATTACATGATGTTTGGACCATGTTTTACGATTTTAAAGACCTATTTTGGACCTTGTTGAATCCATCAAAAAGTTGGGTTTTGAATGAATTTCGGACAGGTTTTTGGGCAAATCGCCGCACGTGCGGGAGCTTAGGCCGCACGTGCGAGAGCTTTGGCCGCACGTGCGGGAGTCACGGCCGCACGTGCGGAAAAATGGTGAAATTCTGAGTTCCAACACTGTCTAAAAAGCACGTGCGGGGCATCACTGCCGCACGTGCGGGAGGGTTTACCGCACGTGCGGGGCTCACAGCCACACGTGCGGCCCATGTTGAAAAACATGGTTTGCTCCTTTTGACCTGTTTGACCCTCTGGGATGTGTAAAATTAGTATTTGAAATTTTTACAATGTTCCTTTAATTACTGGAAGTTAACGAACACAATGTGACGTTAGAAGAAAGTGGAACTAATTGGTGAGTTCTGTATGTGTAGGGCACACTCCGGGAGGAAGTAGCATCCCACCACGACACTGTGAGTAGTAGTACATTTGCTTATCAGTAATGCTTATGATTATTAACATTCTGATTTTCGTAGATCACTATCTTGATATGTATAATGAATGAAAAATGATATGAATGGAAATGTTGGAAGAATACGTGTGCATATGAATCATTTCTGGGCCAATGGCCGTTTTGTTATTTCTGGGCCATTGGCCGTTCTGTTATTTCTGGGCCAATGGTCATTTTGTTATTTCTGGGCCAATGGCCGTTCTGAAAGTAACATAGCATTGCATTATCCTTATGAACTCTGCAGCCACATACGCTCGGTTATGAGTTATGACTTAAATTACGCATTTAATTGTCTTGATACTATTATTCACTTAGCGTAGCTCACCCTGTATTTCGTCTGTTTCTGTAGGTGCTCAACCGGAAGGTCAATCTTAACCCCGATGCGCATCTCCCTTTTGTCAACCTAAGTATAACCAGGCACTCGGAGACGCCCGTACATTTAGTGAAGTTTTGTTGGGCTTTTAAGTTCATACTCCTGTTGTTGATTATAGTTGGACTGTAAATGATAGTTTTGTCATACACCCAATCCTAAGTTGAATCTGTATATATATATGTAGGGCTATGTAACCGATGTTCGGATACGTGTTTCTATTATGATGTGCATGATCCTGGCATGTCTATAGCAGCTCAATGGACATGTTTTGATGTTGTTCTTTGATATTATATGCTTCCGTTCAGGCCCCCTATATTGTATATATCAGGTTTAACGCCCATGTCCGCATAGGTCATGCCCGAACTTTTAGGGACGGGTTTGGGGGTCTGACAAGGTAAATCAAAGACCTTCAGGGCATGTGTATGCTGTTACCGCGCAGGATCTTGTACCGACTCCATCTGTTGTGAGAGGTACCTTTTTGTTTTGCAACTCGGTTGCCAATGTGTTGATTAATACGGGTGCATCCCATTCCTTTATATCTGCTGCATTTGCATCTGTTTTGGGGTTGGAGTTGGCACAGTTAGCTTCTCCTATTTGGGTTGTATCACCTATTGGGGGTGAGTTGGTTTTGAAATAGGGGTGTCGGGGCTGTGATAGAGAGGTCGCTGATCGTCGGCTTCCATTCTCTTTTGTAGTTATCGCCATGTTGGGTTTTGATGTGATTTCGGGTATGGACTGGTTATCGTCATACCGGGCTGTTATTGATTGTTATCGCCAGAGGGTCACTGTATGTACCTTGAGCGGGGATTGTTTCCATTTCTTGGGGGATCGGGTTGGTACTGTGTTGCCACCAGTGTATGATCCGTGAGGGCGGAGTGAGCTTAGTAGTCTTCTCACTAGCTTTATGAGTAGTGAGTGTGATGAGATCCAGATTGAGTTGCCCAAAGTGGTTTGTGAGTACTCGGACGTCTTTCCCGAGGATCTGGTTAGTTTGCCACGACATCGAGATGTGGAATTTTCTATTGAATTAGTGCCCGACACGGCGCTGATTTTCATGGCATCGTAATCGTTTTGCCCCAGCCGAATTGAGTGAGTTGAAGATTCAACTCCAGGAGTTGATAGATAAGGGCTTTATTCGCCCTAGTGTTTCACCGTGGGGAGCACCGACCCTCTTTGCTAAAAAGAAAGATGGTGCCTTGAGACTTTGTATCGATTACCGGAAATTGAATCGAGCTGCGGTTAAGAATAAATACCCTATGCCTCATATAGATGATTTGTTTGACCAGTTGAAGGGGTCCCGTTGTTTCTCTAAGATAGACTTGAGATCGGGTTACCATCAGTTGAGGGTCAGGGAGGAAGATATCCCGAAGACGGCATTCCGTACGCGGTATGGCCACTATGAGTTTCTGGTGATGCCTTTTGGGCTCACCAATGCACCGGCAGTGGACTTGATGAACTGGATATTCCGGGAGTTCTTAGATCGCTTTGTAGTCGTCTTTGTGGACGACATTCTGATTTATTCACCTTCGGAGGAGGAGCACGAGGAACACTTGAGAGTGGTGCTTGAGTTGCTTAGAGCTCATAATTTTTATGCCAAGTTTGGGAAGTGTGAGTTATGGCTAAGAGAGGTCAAGTTCTTAGGTCATGTGGTCTCCCGGGAAGGGGTGTCTGTTGATACATCCAAGATAGAGGCAGTGCAAGATTGGGCACAGCCTAAGCGTGTTTTTGAGATCCGCAGTTTTTTGGGATTAGCTGGGTATTACCGTCGATTTGTGAAGGATTTCTCCAGGCTAGCGTTGCCGTTGACTAGATTGACGCGGAAAGGGGTCAAGTTTGTATGGAGTCAAACTTGTGAAAAGTCGTTCCAAGAGCTGAAAGTTAGACTTACCACTGCTCCGGTTTTGATTATTCCGGAGAGAGGTTTGGGCTATGCGGTGTATTGTGATGCTTCACGAGAGGGTTTGGGTTGTGTGTTGATGCAAGAGGGGAAAGTTGTAGCCTATGGCTCGCGGCAGTTGAAAATACACAAAAGGAATTACCCTACACATGACCTAGAGTTAGCAGCTGTGATTTTTGCCTTGAAGATCTGGAGGCACTACCTTTATGGTGAGAGATTCAAGGTGTTCTTGGATCATAAGAGTCGGAAGTATCTGTTTACACAGAAAGACTTGAACTTGAGGCAGAGGAGGTGGATGGAGTTTATTGAGGATTACGACTTCGAGTTGCACTATCATCCGGGAAAGGCCAATGTTGTGGCCGATGCCCTTAGTAGGAAATCCATTAGTGTTGTAGCTGGTATAGCCATCCGGGAGTGGGAAATGTTGGGTGCACTTGGCGAGTTTGATTTGCTTCTGGGCGAATCTGTTGAGGCTGCAGCCTTGTTTTCTGTAGTTGCGTTGCCTACACTTGTGACTCGAGTGTTAGAGGCACAGAGGAGTGACCTTGAGGTAGAATCCCTCCGGGAAAAGATCTCCAGTGGAAAGGTTGAGAAGGGTTTGAATGTGTATCCCGACCTGAGTGTGACATACCGAGACCGTCTGTTTGTGCCGGAGTCTTGCCGAGAGGAAGTACTCCGAGAGTTTCACCATTTGCGCCTTGCGATGCATCCAGGAGGCACTAAGATGTATTGTGGTTTGGGTCGCCAGTTTTGGTGGCGGGGGATGAAGAAAGATGTGGCAGTTTTCGTGTCTAAGTGCCTTACTTGTCAGCAAGTGATGGCCGAACATCACAGGCCAACGGGTTTGTTACAACCCTTGCCTATTGCCGAGTGGAAGCGGGAGCATGTCACGATGGACTTCGTTGTAGGTCTTCCAAGGACTCAGCAAGGTAGTGATGCTATTTGGGTGGTTGTAGAACGGTTGACTAAGTCGGCGCACTTTATCCCTATGCGCGTGAGAGATTCGTTAGATCATCTTGCCGACTTGTATATTCGGAACATAGTGAGGTTGCACGGGATCCCAGTGTCGATCGTCTCAGATAGAGATCCGCGTTTTACTGCTAGGTTGTGGCAGAGTTTGCAGAGTGCCTTGGGCACTAGGTTGACCTTTAGCACAGCTTATCATCCTCAGACTGACGGGCAGTCCGAGCGTACTATTCAGATCCTTGAGGATATGCTTCGAGGTTGTGTCCTTGACTTTAGTGGGTCATGGGAGAGGCACTTGCCCTCGGTGGAGTTTGCCTACAACAACAGTTTCCAGTTGAGTATCGGTATGGTACCGTTCGAGGCCTTGTATGGCCGACCTTGTAGTTCTCCAGTTTGTTAGGCCGAGGTGGGTGATGCACCTTTGTTGGGCCCGGAGTTGGTTCGGGAAATGACGGAGAAAGTTGAGCTTATCCGTAAGAGACTTATTACAGCCCAGAGTCGTCAAAAGAGTTATGCCGATCGTAGGAGGAGGCCTTTGGTATTTGAGGTGGGTGATCATGTCTTTCTGAAAGTATCACCTAGGCAGGGTTTGATGAGATTTGGTAAGAGTGGGAAGTTATCCCCTCAGTTTATTGGTCCCTTTGATGTCCTTGAGAGGATTCGGGGAGGTTGCATACCGTTTAGCTTTACCGCCGCAGTTGTTCGGAGTGCATGACGTGTTTCATGGTAGTATGCTTCGAAAGTACGAGCCGGATCCATCGCATGTATTGGATTGGACCGACTTAGAGGTAGATGAGGATGCCTCGTATGAGGAGAGACCAGTTCAGGTCTTGGATAGGCGGGATCAAGTCTTGCGAGGCAAGACGATACCCTTGGTAAAGGTTTTGTGGAAACATCACAGAGTGGAAGAAGCCACTTGCGAACGTGAATTGGAAGTCCGAGAGAAATATCCAGACTTATTTGTAAATGTTTAACCATGTATTGGGAATTTTGTTTTGAGAATGAATTCTGGAAACATTGTATATGTTTTAGGTTGTGAAAATGTTATAGCCATCGAATATGGTTCAGAAATGGAAGTTTATTTTAACATTGCATATATTAATTCTGTTTTAGAAATGCAAATATATTGTTGGCATTGACTATGTAATTGAATTGTGGAATATGTGTTGAAATTGGTAAATTTCATAGAAAAGAATGTGTTAATACATATTGAATCATATTGTAAGCTGCCTCTTGAATAGAGATGGGATGACCGGTAATGGGTTAGATTGCGGAAGGTTAGATTGTAACATTGTTGAAAATTGAGAAATCCTATTTTTGAAAACTTGTATCTAATTTCGGGGACGAAACTCTTTAAGGGGGGGAGGGAGGTTATAGCGATCCCGGTTTTCCCTCCATTGATTATTGTATTCCGGACTTAAGTTCGTGGAGTTGGTTTTGTTTATATCTTGTTTCCGTCTTTTAATTCTTCGTATATGAGTTTTAGGATGTGATGGGCAAGTTTGTTGCAGGTTGGTTGTGATTGGGAGCAAATGGTTGCTGCCCAAATTTTGGTATCTTCGCTCGAGGGAGACTTTTGTCACTTGAGTGAGCTCTTTGTTTTTGTTCCTTTGCTCGAGCCAGGGTTCCTTCGCTCGAGCTAGAGTTGGGTGTTGTGTCTGGTGGCTCGAGCAAGGAGTCTTGCGCTCGAGCTTGAGTCTGTGTCAGGTTCTGGACCTGAGAGTTGCATTTCTTAGCTCGAGCGAGCTTTCCTTCGCTCGAGCAAGCGAGCTGTATGTTTTGGGTTTCTTCGCTCGAGCGAGCATTCTGTCGCTCGATTCTGGGTTGCAGACCTGAAGCTTTGAATTGTTAGCTCGATCGAGGATTCTTTGTGTCTGGTCGCTCGAGCGACCACTCCTTCGCTCAAGCGAGCATCGTATATTTCAGTTCATAGCAGCTTCTTCTTTCTTCACTTTTTCATCACCTCTTTTGTACAAACCCTAGATCCGGCTGCTCCTCTCTCTACACATACCTTCTCTCTAGGGTTTCATCTAGTTTTTGAGTGTTTCTACCCTAATCTCTTTGTAAGAATGATAGAGGGTGGAGTGGGCTTCACTTTAATCTGGAAAATCTTGGATTTGGAGCACTTTGGGTTTTCACCATCTTCTTCATTTGGTCTCTTCATTTCGAGGTAGGGATATCCTACTCCATCTTATGGGTGTTGACATGAATTTTAGCCATTTTGATTAGTTGGTGTTGTTGGGTAATTTTGTGGAAGGTTAGGGTTTGATTCGTAATTTATAAAAAGGGGGTTTTCAAAATATTAAATCCCATGTGTATATGAGACCTTAAAAAAAAAATGGAATTATTGTTGTTTTATTGAAGAAATTGAACCTTAGGGTTGATATTGAGAATTAGGGAAAAATGCCCTAATTATGTGATAAATTAATTTGAATAATTAATTTGTGGGAATATGAAATTAAGTTGGGAATTATGAAATTGGAAAATTATAAAGTTGAATGGTGGAGTTGGATAATTTAACCACTCACCCATGAGAATGTTAATATTCTATTGGTTTAATGCATTTATTTTCTGTTTAGAAATAACTGCTTTGGGCTATCGGTGGAGGATAGTCTTGATTGTTGTAGACACTGTATGTTGATTAGGGAAAACTGAAACCAATCACATTGAATATGACGGTTGGAATAATACATCAAATATGTGTATTGATTGATCCTTGTATATGATGAGTGTTTATATACTTGGAATATGTGTATTGTGTGGGAGGTGATAGGGGATGTACTCCACGGTTTGGGAGGAGATAGGGGATGGACTCCATTGATACAGCAAATCTGTGTATCATTTGTGAAGTATGAAAGTGTTTTAATATGAGTTATAATCTCATGTGAATTGTGAAGTATGGAAGTGTTTTAATATGAGTTATAGTCTCATTAAATTGTTTGGCCAGGTTCTGAGCCATGATTATGAATTGAAATGGTATAAGTAAAGGAAAGTGGAATGAAACATAGGCTATTTGTCATGGAACTGAATTAGGTTATAGATTGGTTTATAAGTGTTAGCCATCTATCAAATGCTAAATGTTTTAATTATTTCTCATGCTTGGTTTAGTATATCTCTACTGGGCTGTGGCTCACCCTATATGGGACATCATTTTCAGGTTCAGGTGATATGCCACCTCCAAGGACTTAGCTTGGGAGGTTCTGGGAGTTGAAGACTCTTTTTGTGTTGTTTTGTTATTTTGGTGTTACTTGTAAATTCAAGCCACAGGCTTAATATGTATTTGAGTTAGTACTCTCTTTTTGTAATCAAGTGTTGGCTTGGAAAGTTGTAAGCCCGTAGGGCATTTACTTTTGTTGTCAACATGTAATACTTTTGTAATGAATACTCTGATAAATAGAAATATGCTTTATTCTCTTATGTTTATGCATGTCAAGAATGTGAGGTTTGTATGTATTATTTTGAGGGCGTTACATGTAGAGTCTTTATAAATTATTATTATTTTTATTGGTATTTATTTAATTTTTGGCTACTAATTGTGTGTTAGTCGTGGAAATAATTGGGTTTGGGCGACTATTTTAATTTTGGTCGCTGAATCAGAAAGGTTCACCAACTATTTTTTGTAGCCAAACGTGCCACAAAATTGTGGAGGGAATATTAATTTTTCATAAAATATGAGCGACGAAAATGAATTTTGGTCGGGAATAAATATTTTTTTGTTTTATTTTCATTGCAAAAGAAGTCCATTTCCCTCCCTCTCGCACTCCCGCCTCTGTCACTGCTCTGTCTCCATCGCCATCACTGTAAGGCTTGCTGTATCATCCCCCGAACTCCCTCCTAGGTATGTCCTTCATTTCGCCTCTCTCTCTCTCTCTCTCTCTCTCTCTCTCTCTCTGTATCTCCCTCTCGATTTTTGTCTCCTTCTCACAGAGGCCTCTCAGTTTTCCTCTTTCTCTCTCTCTCTGTTTACACACACACACACACACATACACACACACATGCATATATATACACACACAAAAATCATATATACACAACCTTGATTCCATATATACTCGATTATACACTGGTACACTCACGCATCTGTCACTGGGTCTCACTCACGCCTCTGCCCTCTTCTCTATAGCTTTGTCTCCATCACCATCACCGCAAGGCTTGCTGGATCATCCCCCGAACTCCCTCCCAGGTATGTCCTCTATTTCATATCTGTCTCTCCCTCCCTCTGTATCTCCCTCTCGATTTCCCTCTGTTCTCTCTGTCTCTGTTTACACACACACATACATATATATATATATATGAAAACACACAACAATCATATAGGAAATGCTGAAAATTAGGGCATTGTTATTGAAATGTGATTGAAATTAAAAATTAGGGCAATGCTTGGGGTGAATCAAGCAATTTGCTACAAAAACTAGGGCAATGTCTTGTAGTAGTATATATATATATGTGAAAACACATAGAAATCATATACGAAATGCTGAAAATTAGGGCATTGTTATTGAAATGTGATTGAAATTAAAAATTAGGGCAATGCTTGGGGTGAATCAAGCAATTTGCTACAAAAACTAGGGCAATGCTTGGGGTGAATCAAGACTTTAATTCATGTTTATCGTGTGTTTCTTTGCATGTTATTATGTAGATTTGGGGAAATTTTCAGTGAAGTTACAAGAACAAAAAATTAGGTTGTCGATAGTTGAATTTTAGGGATTTAAGCTTCGTACTTGTGATATGCAATTAATTGTTTTCGTAAGACAATTATTTTCGTAAGCATGAGCTTTTGAAATGGAATTTTTATGGTTTTGAGCTAGATATACAATTAAGTCATACATATGCTGGATGCATAAGAAGATTTGAGCTAATTTTGGCTCCTGTAATATATGATGTATTTGGAAGTATTCCTTGAAAAAAGTATTTGAGGTGAGAAAATTGTGTTGTTTGAATTCGAACAGAGTGGTTCAGATATGCAATTCCCTAAATTTCTCATTGTAGGTTTATTTGTAAAGACTTCACAAGAGTTTTTCTACTATTTCAGGAGGGAGGAATTTGAAATTTATGGTTTGTCGCCATTGTCGACACCTTGCAAGGCATCTGTGGTTTGAAATTTGCTAAATTTTCAGGTTCAGATGCGTATTGATGAGGTTTGTCAGCATTGTCAACACCTTGCAAGCCATCTGTGGTTTGAAATTTGCTAAAAATCCATGCAAGTTTGCTGAGGTTCTGCGGGGAAAGTTTGCACACACCAAAAAAAAAAAAAAGAGAGAGAAGGGAAAAAGGAATTTAAAATTTGACATCAATGACCTTAAAATAGATATTTTTTGAAGTTTTAGTAATTCATTCATTGTAAATTTGGCCGGTCAAGATGTAGCCAAAATTTTCAAAAATTTAATTAGTTTCGACATTTTCTGAATTCAACCAAAAACTGGAATTCATAAATAACCATTCAAATAGAGTTCTGATTTGACTGGAATTCCCAATTCGGTACACATACTCTGTATTATAAGCTAAATTGACCTGTTTGTGTAAATATAATATCTGCATGTACTTTCAAATAACTGAATGAAAAGAGTAGTTATTACATTAACTAGCGTAAATATGAGAAATTTGAATATTATCACATAGTAATGTTATTACTGTGTTAGAAATGTTTACTTTTTGGGAAAGGACAGTTCGTGCTCAAAGGAGCAGTTGCATTCATGGTTGATATATGTTACATGGACTCTTCTAAATACATCAAATACTCATGTCGGACACCCAACACTTAGACAAGGGCATGAGATATGTGTTTGATACTTTCCATTGGACACTTCTCATATATTTGTATTTAACACTATCTTATATGTATCATTTGTTATGTAATTAATATAAAATACTTTTTTTGACTATGTTATGTTTAGTACCATTTTATGTCACATAATGGATTAAAATATTGCTCTTTTTTTGCCAAGTCAGCGTACCCTTAAATTTGAGATTTGATAAGACCAACCTCTAGATACACACCCGACGCCCGTATCCGAGTCCATATGCTAAGATAGCAAAAGTTCTAAAAAATTGCATAATGAGTTTGAAGCCTACTAAATTGGTAGGGAAGCCCTAAAATTCATCTACATA
This sequence comes from Camellia granthamiana, assembly GCA_036172215.1. Lineage (NCBI taxonomy): Eukaryota > Viridiplantae > Streptophyta > Magnoliopsida > Ericales > Theaceae > Camellia > Camellia granthamiana. Next base: position 71,937,773 of record CM069908.1, on the reverse strand, counting down.
ACTATGTTACATGGTTAGTTTGCCACATCTAAATAAGCATGGTAGTTTGTGGATGGATAGCATTGCCTTGTCTTGAATGGATAGCATTGACTTGTTAAATTCTTGGAAACTACTTGGCAAACATGATAATTACATTATAGTAATATTTAAACATCATTGCATAAAAAACTACAAGGAGGCTGCTCTTGGTATGGGAACTGAGGAGAATATAACCTGGATGCTTCCATTTTTGTTTAGGTTGGAAATTTATGATGATTGCATCATGGCGGCATATTGCATATATGCTAATTTATGTTGTGGTACATATGTCCTTTTTGTTAATTAATTTGGTTAGTCCTGTATTATGTATGAAATGAAATTATTGATGTTGGATTAGACTTGGTTCGTATGGAATTTGTATTATATATAGAATTGGATGTTTATTTTTAATGTTTTGGATGGTTGGAACTAGAATGTGTGCACGTTGTTCAATGCTTGAATGGTTGATAATATATTTAACGTTCATGGATTATATTGGTTATAGCCAATTACAGGTTGTATTAAACATGGATATAGGTTGTTTAGAATTTTTTTGAAAAAAAAAAAAAAAAAAACAAAACAAAAACAAAAAATATTTGGCCACCAAATATTTTGGTAGCCAAATACGTAGTCGGAATTTTTTGGCGACTAATAATTTAGTAGCAAAAACATAACCAAAAAACTTTTGGCGACAAAATAGTTAGTAGCTAAAACAATTGAGAATGAGAGAAACAAACTATTGGCAACTACATTTTTTAGTCACGGAAAAAAAGGGTATCATTTGGCGACTAAAATATTTGGTGGCAAAAAGTAATGAAGGGAAACTTAAGAAGTTTTTGGCTACTGATCAATTTTAGTCGGCAAAAGTGACCACGACAAAATGACATGGTCGCTACAAATATGTATTCTATTGGTGACCAAAATATTTAGTCTCTAATAGTTGGTTAAAATTTCCATTTAGAACTTTTAGTGACTAAAAAATTAGTGGCCGAAATGTCACGTTTGCCGACTAACTATGGATTCGTAGCCAAATGTTAAGTTTCGGTGACTAATTCTTTCGTAGCAAAAAGTAACACCTTCCCCAACCACACGAATGGTAGTAGCCAAAAGTCACATTCGGCGACTAATGGTTTTAGTGGCCCAAAGCTAACATTTACCGACTAAAAGAAATTTAGTAGGCAAATGTTACACTTTCGACAACCAAATAAAGTTTAGTCGCCAATACTATCGCCGACATGGTATAGGCGACGAACTTGGCGACAAAACTTTTTAGTCACTAAATCATTTCATTGACCAAATTTCGGACTTTTGGCGACCAATAATTTGGTAGCCAAAAGTGACATTTCTTGTAGTGTAGTGAAGTGTCAAAAAAAAAAAGAAAAGCCAAACTAAAACATTGTATCACCATGTGAGACTCACCATTAAACTCTATTAAAGTTCTCAAATTAGAGCTCTCAACATTATTGTGAATAATGTGACTGTATGATCTAGGAGTGTAAAAATGACTCGCGGCCCGTAGGTGGCCCGAAACCCGCTTGCGACCCGAGGTGGACCCCACCTGTTTGGGCCCCAGCCCCTGGTCTTGGGCCTAAGCCATCATTTTGAAACCTAGCTCGGCGCGACCAAACCTACTTGGCCTGGTCTGTGGCCCAGTTCATTGGCCCCGTTCAAGGCCTGGCCTGTCCAAGGCCCAATGGTTTTTTTTAGTAGAAAATAATAAAATTTTAGTAGAAAAAATACAAAAAAACAAAACAAAATAGGTAGGCCCACCGTCCAGGCATGAGGCCCGAATATCTTTGTGCTTGGGTCTATTTTTTTTTACTTATGCCCTGACCCGACCTGACCTGGTCTAAATTTTGATAGGAACCCGTGTGGCTTGACATGAGCCGATCCGAATCCGGGCCCAAGTGAATTGGGTCCGGCTGAGCCAGGCCAAATTTATAACCCTATATGTATCGAATAATTTAAGATAGAGTAGGGCCTGCTCTTTCTACTGTCAAATCATAGTCATCACCATAAATGAAAGAAGACAGTAATGGAGGCCCATCTCAGTAGCATACTTTGTACTCATTTCTTCGTATTTCAGTGGCATCGAGCTAGCTAGCAGGACTAAAAGTTTTCGTTTGGTAAATATGTTGGGATTAAAAAATATAAAAAGATAAAATAAATTATATAAATTAATAAGATAAAATGTCATATCTAAAGGATTATCATTATACTTTTTCTCTCACAAAATTTTAAAAAAAAATAAAAAATAAAAACTAAACAAAATTAAAAAATTTAGGTTAAAAAAGTCTCAATATCAAAAAACAACAATGATTGAGACCCTTTTTTTTTTTTTTAAGACCCCCACAATTCCTTTTAAATCTCAATCTTAGATGGTGTGGGCCTCATACATACATGAGTGAATCTCACATATACATTAATAGTTAAGATCCAAAAAGGTTATGAGGATCCTAAAAAAAGGGGGTCCCAAGTATTTTTCTACAAAAAAAAAAGAGAAAAAAAGTTGACAACCATAACTAATGTGAAACGAAGCTTTAAAGAAATTGAATTTATCACCTCGCAGTTGTTAGATAAAAGGAAAAGGGTGATTGTGTATTTCTTTTGAAAATGAAGTTAAAAATTAAATTTTTTATTTTTTTTAAAAAAAAATATATAAAAAAATTAAAAGGATAATATGATTTAAAAAGTCAAAAAATTAAAAAACAATTTTTTTTTAATTGAGTTACCAAAACAAGTTTAAGAAATAAAAGAGAAATTACGAGTCAAGTGATGGAGTTACCAAAACAAGTTTTTATTTTTATTTTTATTTTTTCTTTAAATGAAATTTTAATGCGCAAACTACACGTCAGTAGTTGGGGTGGGTGAGATAGGTGACTACATTGACTCCCTAATTTTGACAAAATTTGTACACCTTCGAATAATGTCTTTGAGTCTAGATGATTAGCATAATTAATAATAAAAAGAATAATAATTTATGAGATTAATATAAAATTAATTATTTAATTGAATTAGTGAGATATATAATTCTTTTTTTTGTATATGTTTGGTCCGTCAAATCATAGTCATAAACATAAATGAAAGAAGACAGTAACGGAGGCCCATCTCAGCAGCTTACTTTGTACTCATTTCTTCGAATTTCAGTGGCATCGAGCTAGCTAGTAGGACTAAAAATTTTGGTTTGGTAAATATTTTGGGAATAAAAAATATAAAAAGATAAAATAAATTATATAAATTAATAAGATAAAATGTCATATTTAAATCATTATCACAATACTTTTTCTCTCACAAAATTTAAAAAAACTAAAAAATAAAAACTAAACAAAATTAAAAAAATTAGCTTTAAAAAGTCTTAATATCAAAAAACAACAATGATTGAGACCCTTTTTTTTTTTTTTTTTTTTAAGACTCGCACAATTCTTTTTAAATCTCAATCCTAGATGGTGTGGGCCTCATACATACATGAGTGGATCTCACACATACATTAATAGTTAAGATCCAAAAAGGTTGTGAGGATCTCCTAAAAAAGGGGGTCCCAAGTATCCCAGTGCCAATGCCGACGCCGAGCTCTTCTCTCCGCTCCTGCAGGCAAAACTCATAGCCGCCAACGCCAAGAATCTGAAACATCAGCCTTTGACTTTGCCAATCCTCTCATAGCCCATCCAGCAATCCGTTTTGGAACCAAGGTCACTATTGCCACCGCCGCCGAAGAGATGGGTCGTGCAAAGATCATTCTGGATGACCTTCTTGCCGACATCCCAGGCGTGGTGTTAGTCCACTCCTCCTCTCCTTCCTAATCACAGCCAAAACCCAAGGTAAAGAGGGTTAAAAGGGCCAAGGCCAAGCCCAGCGCCACTGAGGTGAAGTCAGAAGACACAGTGCCAATTTTAAAATTGGCTGAAATAGCGGAGTCGGCCGAGAAAAGGCCTGCCAAGGCCGAGGCATCCGACTAACCCCAACCAAAAAAGTTAAGGTTCGGCGGGTCTTCTGAGCCCTCTAGGTTTCATGTCGATGCTCCCTAGACTCCATCTGTCACGGTCGGAGACTGACCTCTTTTAGCCTGGGACAGTGGTTTACATTTATCAGAACTTCTGCTTATAAACCTATTCAGGGCTGCGACCCTTCCTGTTTAGGATAGCCTTGATTTGATCTAGGCTTGCCTCAATACCCCTTATGGTAACCAAGTATCCCAGGAACTTACCAGACCCAACTCCAAATGCGTATTTCGAAGCATTGAGTCGGAGCCGATATGTTCTAAGGATATCGAAAATTTCTTTTAAGTCGGCCAAGTGGTTCTCAGGTTCTTTTGTCTTCACGACCATGTCATCAATGTACACTTCCACTGTTTTGCCAATTAGATGTCTGAACATCTTGGTTACCAACCTTTGGTGGGTTGCTCCTGCATTTTTCAACCTGAAAGGCATCACTCTGTAGCAATACAGCCCTTTTGGGGTGATAAATGCAGTTTTCTCCTCATCAGGGGGTACATTGCTATCTGATGGTACCCCCTATAAGCGTCTAGGAAGCTCATCATTCCATGCCCTAAAGTGGCATCCACTAATTGATCGATCTTGGAGAGTGTGAAACTGTCTTTGGGACAAGCCTTATTCAGGCTGGTGAAGTCCATGTAGACTCTCCACTTTCCGTTCTTCTTTTTCACAAGAACTGTGTTTGACAACCAAGTTAGGTAGTTTACCTCCCGAATGGCTCTAGCCTCCAACAATTTGTCCACTTCCTCCTCTACCGCCTCCACATGAACCAACGTTGGCCTCCTTGCTCGCTGAATGACAGGTTTAGCTGACCTATCTACATTTAGTCTATGCCAAGTGACCTCGGGATCAATGCCAGGCATCTCGTATGGCATCCAGGCAAACACCTCTATGTTTGCTCACAAGAATGACTCTAACTCCTTCTCCTCCTCCTCGGCCAAGCCTGAGCCGAGAAGAAAGAAACGCTCTTCATCCCCTTGTTTAACCAGGATCTTCTTTAAGGCTTTCTCGCTTTTGTCAGCCGGCTCTTTGCCGATGTCACCCAAGACCTCCATGTCCTCGCCCTCAATCTCTATTGTTTCTGCTTCTCGCACGTTGCAGGTGGATTTCATTGCCACCATGGAGCAATTCTTTGCCTGCACCTGATCCCCTCTGATTTTCTCAATTCCATGCTCTGTTGGAAACCGTAATAGCTGGTGTAGTGTTGAGGGAACAGCCCTTACTGCGTTCAACCATGGCCTTCCCAAGATAACATTGTAAGGGGAGGGGGTGTCAATTACTATGAACTATGTGCTTACCTTTTTCGTGCCTACCTGCACCTCCAAATTTATTGCTCCTAGGGGCCATGTCGGCGTTCCATTGAACCTAACCATCGGGCTGTTGGACTGCTTCAAATCATCTCAGTGAAGGCCAAGCTCCTTGTAACATCTGACATACATGATGTCACAAGAGCTTCCTTGGTCAATTAGAATGCACCTTACCTGGCATTCTCCAATCTTGAGGGTCACTACCAGGGCATCATTGTGTGGATGCTACACCATGTCTAGGTCTGCTTCAGTAAGTGATACTATTGGTCCCTGCTGCTTGTCTGTCCTAGGCCTCTTTTGCTGGACCTGATACACATGTTGTAAGTGTTTCACCTTCTGAGTCTCTCTACACAACTTGTTCTCATTGACCCTTGAGTGAATCACATTGATCACTCAAGGTCCGTTTGCTTACAGTTGCAGCACTGGTGGAGGTGGTGCTACCTGTGTCTGGGGCAGCCTTGCCTGTTCTTCCCTCGTTTTGACCTTATCTACTTGGTCCCTTAAGTGACCTTGTCTTACCAGATCTTCCAAATATGCTTTTAGGGCTCTACAACCTTGTGTCAGGTGTCCATCTTCATTATGGTAAGCACAGTGCTTTCCCAGGCTTCTCTCTATAAATTTGCCAGGGATCCTCCCCATAATACGGCTGGTTCTTGATCCTCTCTAGAACTTTATAAACCGGGATCCAAAACACTGTGGTGATAGCTTGCACAACCCTTAGTCCTGTTTCTTTTCTATTAAATCTAGTATTACCTTGGCCTTGCTTCAGTGAGCTGTTTCTCTTTCCTGCTTTGGTGCCTTTGCTCTCGTTGTATCCTCCTATGCTCTGACATATTTCTCGATCCTTGCCATGAGCTCCTCCATACTCTTTGGCAGAGTCTTTGCCAGTGACTTTCGCCGTATGGAGTCATCCTCCAGGCCGTTCTTAAAAGACACGGCCGCTAACTCCTGATTGCATCCTGGTATTCGGTTGAATACGTTGTAATACCTCTTGGCATAAGCCCTAAGGCTTTCACCCTTGCCAATTTTCAGAGCCATTAGGGGGTCTACCCTCAACGGCTGTAATTTGTTTGTAACAAACTTGGCCACAAACATTTCGGCCAGGGCTTCCTAACTCTTCACAGTTTCTTTCGACAACTTGTGAAACCAATCTGATCCAAATTCCCCAAAAGATGAGGGGAACACCTTGCAAAGCAACGGTTCGTTCCCGTTATACAATGCAATTGAATTCAAATATAAGCCGACATGAAAGTTTGGATCGGACTTACTGTCGTATATCTGGAACCTCGGCATATGGAACCTTTTTGGGACCTCGAACATATCCAACTCCACTGAGAATAGTGTTCTCGGTTTGACCGGAGATATGACCTTAGCATTCTGCCACTTCCTCTGGAGGTAGGCTCTCAAATCCTCCTTGGTCCGACCAGGAGCTCGGCTGTCAACGGGTTTCAGCCTTTTTGGCGTGCTACTCCCGGCGTCGTTATGAGTCCTCTTGGACTTCTCTTCATTAGTTGTGTCAAAACAAAGTTCCTTCCTTTGAACATGCCGATGTTCCCTAATATAGGTTCCTTTTGTATGAGGTGTCTTCTGAGACTCTCTTTTTACTGACTCTCCTCTCTCAACTTCCCTAGAAGGCCGATGTGAATGCTCCTTTGTCCTATCATGCTGAGGGGCCGCTGGGACTGCTCTCTGTCCCCCTTTTTGGGCGTCGTTCTTGGCCGCTGGAATTGGCGTGTGCTTCAATGGAAATGGTGGTTTCATGACATTGTTCTGCATCATGAAGTTGACAACCGATTGTAGGTCTACCAACTTGTCTGCCATTCATTTCATCTCGTTGTCCCTCCTCAGGCATCTATCTTTCCATACTTGGAGATCGCTTTCGTTAGAGTACTCGTCTCGGCCTGCTTTCTTTGGTGGGTCTCCCTCTTGGCCGACATCCTTCTCCCTGGGATTTTGATCCCCTGTTCATTCATTAGGGTTCTCCTGTTCCATGTTAGGATCGGCATGTTTGCCACTCTCACTAGGGATGTCATTCCCGACCTTTTCTTTTTGCCCATCGTTGGCTATCTATTCTCTTTACATTTCCCACAGATGGCACCAAATTGTGGGTGTTAATTTTTGACCACACAAACAAACTCAGCAGGAGAGCACCTGCAGAATAGATTAAGCCCGAACAACCTATTACAGAAAGATAAGAATCCGATGGTGGTTCGTCCACCCGGGGGCACTCCGACAATCAAGTCAGTAATTATCTCTCAAAGATAGCCAATAGTGCTTAACTCACTAGACAGAGCATAAAAAGTATCCCTTAGACCCACAAGGGTGCCTTACTTTTATAGCTAGCACTAACCTGATCCCTGTAGAAGCCTAACTTCAATGGACTTTGGCTCAATGCTCATCTTGGATTCCTAGCTAGATAGAGATAAACTCCCTAAGAGCTTTATCTTTGTCTAGATTGAGATCCTCTCCTGTTCTAGGACTCTTGTCCCTTATTCATTCACCTAGATTCCAATATCTCCGCAGATTGGTGTCAGAACCAGGCCACGTGGCACCTCGATTGACACTTCGGCGTCACCTTGGCCACGTACTGTCATTACAAAATATGTCCCCACATTTACTTATAATACAATATATAAATATAGGTAGATGCATGCTACTGTTATGAAAAAAAAAAAAAAAAAAAAAAGGTAGGGGGAGGGGAAATTTAACCTATTTCATTTATGTACTTGGAACAACTTCAATTTGTTTTAGTAGTATGTTTGTACCTCTTAAAAAGAGCATTGCTTGATTAAATCACATTGAAACTATTTTGTGGATTGGAATCAGCCATTGATTTTACAATGCATGATTGTAGAATAATATATGCAATGTTTTGTTCTACTTGTTTAGTTTAATTAGAATACTTTTATGTCTAGAACTCTAGTACCGTTTGCATATTTATGTGGTTTAAGTAGAATTTTATGTTATGAGTATGGTTCATGATTTCCTACCATGATTTGTTTGCTTCTTTATTTTATAGTTTCATAACATTATTTACATGTTTATGGCATGGTTATGTTTTTTTTGAAGGGAAAAAAAAAAAAAAAAAAAAACATATAACTCTTACCTATTAAATTTTTAATTTAAGTATTTGGAGTTATAAAAACATTTTGTAACTTGTAGATATTTATTTACATGATTATTGGGTAATAATTTCCTTTAACTCTTCTCAATTAATTTTTTAATTTAATTTTAGAGCTATAAGGTTTGTCATTTATTTGGGAGTTATAATTTTAATGGTACAACTCGTCTAGCATTTTAATTTTATTTAATTTGACTATTAAATTAATTTATTCTATTATAGTTTCTTTAGATTAGTTACTTTGTATTATGTTGTGGTTTTCTACTTTCTTTGTAGGAATGCCTATGCGAAAGGGAATGGAATATATATATATATAAATCCAAATGAAAAGGAGTTTTTTGGACTACTTACAATCCTCAATTGGATTGGTTTACTCATCTTATTTTGAAGCAATTTTTGCTTTAGATTTTGTTATGGTTTTTTACCAGTACGTAAAAGCAAGTTTTATTTTATTGTAATTATTGTAGCAATTTTTTACATCGCTTGTAATTGGGGTAGCAATTTTTAAATTGCTTATAAGTATTGGACCTTGGTTTGTTTTTACCTAGTTCATCCCATGGAAAAACTTAGTTCTACAAATTGTTTTCCATGGATTAGGAGTCAACATGCTTTTAAAAGTTTTGTCAAAAGTTTAACTGGATTTTAAGTGGGATCGATGTGACCCCTCTAGTCTTCCTGGGAACATTCTTTACCGTGTTTGATTCTAGGTTAAGTGGTGACACTAATTTTGAATTAAATTTCCAACTGTGGAATTTTCTAGTATTAAGTTTAATTTTTGGAAACATAGAAAGTGAAAGTATGTTGTATTTTTCAGAAATGGAAACTGTCACCGATGCTGCTGCTACTGCTAACGTTGGTGGGGGATCTAAACCCGGGGCAACTAGCTTGCCAATCGCAAGTATGACCTCTATGGTCAACCCTGGTGTTACTCCGGCTATTCCGGGAGGACTGCTCAATCACCATGAGCACCTAGAGAAATTTGTTGGGGTGAACTTCAAGAGATGACAGCAAAAGATGATATTTTATTTGACCATGCTGAACCTTGTAAAGCTTTTGAGTGAGGATCCTCCAGCCGTGGCAGAGAATGAGCCAAACAGGCAAAAGGTCATGGCACTTGACACATGGAAGCAAACAGACTATCTTTGTCAAAACTATGTGTTTAACAGCTTGGCAGACTTACTCTACAGTGTGTTTTGTGCCAAGAGCTCAGCAAAAGAGTAGTGGGAATCTTTGGACAAGAAATATAGGACTGAGGATGTTGGGGCAAAGAAATTTGTCATTGGCCGGTTCTTAGACTTTAAAATGATAGATTCAAAAACTGTGATAAGCTAAGTCCAGGAGTTCCAAGTGATTTTGCATGAAATTCATGCTGGGGGATGCCTTTAAACAAGTCATTTCAAGTTGCTGTGATCATTGAGAAACTTCCCAATGGTTGGAAGGACTTCAAGAACTATTTGAAGCATAAGCGCAAGGAAATGACAGTTGAAGACCTGATTGTTCGACTCTGAATTGAGAAGGATAATAGAAAGAAATGAGGGGGTACCCCCTCTGTGAAGGCCAATGTCATTGAGCATGGAAAATCTTCTAGGGTGAGGAAAAAGCCCCCTATGAACAAGGGCTCAAAGCTGGGGACAAGGGGTGGTGTTGCAAAGAAGTCGGCATACAAGCCGCAGAAACCTATTTATCGGTTCTTAGAGAAGTGCTACAACTGTAGTAGCGAGGGGCATCAGGCTAGTGACTGCCACAAGCAAAGGAAGCCATACAAAACCAAACCCCGTGCTCACGTGGCAGATATGCAAGAGCACTTCCATGATAAGGATGACATGCACTTGTCTGCTATTGTCTTTGAGGTGAATATGGTGGGTTCAAACCCAATAGAATAGTGGATTGATACTAGGGCTACGCGCCATATCTGCTTCAAGAAAAAGCTATTTACAACTTTCAAGTCGGTTACAAATGGCGAGAAGTTGTTTATGGGGAATTCTGCTACCTCAATTGTTGAGGGGAATGGAGATGTGGTCCTGAAGTTGACTTTACGAAAGGAGCAGACCTTGAACGAAGTCCTGTATGTTCTGGATATTCGTAAGAATCTTGTCTCGGGGTCTCTTCTCAGCAAACATGGTTTTCGCATGGTCTTTGAGTCCGACAAGGTCGTTCTGACCAAGAGCGGAGTGTATGTGGTTAAGGAATATATGTTGAAGGGTATGTTTAAACTCGATTTAATGACTCTTATCCCAAAGATGAATAAAAATGCATCTTTTTCTGCTTACATGCTTGAGTCTTCCAATTTGTGGCATGGTAGACCAAGACATGTGAACTTTGAATCTTTACGTAGATTAATCAAGTTAGATCACACACCATCTTTTAAGATTAATTCGAAAGACAAGTGTGAAACTTGTGTTGAAGCGAAGTTGACAAGATCTTCGTTTCATTTTATTGAAAGAAGTTCAGAGCCGTTGGACTTAGTGCATAGTGATGTGTGTGACTTAAAATTTATACAATCACGTGATCGCAATAAGTACTTCATCACTTTTGTTGATGATTGCACTAAGTATTGTTATGTGTATTTGCTCAAAAGCAAAGATGAGGCTATTGACAAGTTTGTTCTTTATAAGAATGAAGTTGAGAATCAATTAGGCCGCAAGGTTAAGGCTTTAAGAAGTGATTGTGGTGGTGAGTATGAATCACCGTTTATTGAGATTTGTACTCAATTCAAGATTATCCACCAAACCACGGTGCCTTATTCTCCTTAGTCAAATGAGATTGCTAAATGGAAGAATATGACGCTAAAGGAGATGATGAATACAATGTTGATAAGTTCTGGATGAAAACAGTTTTTTTTTTTTTTTTTTTTCAGCCTGACCACCCAGGGGCCTGCAGGCCACTAGGTGGCTGGCCGGCCAGATGTGAGTGTACGGTCGTCCAATTAGTGGCTGGCCGGGCACTTGTGTCTTGAAAACCAGATATTTTTGCCAGTTGTGCCAACTGTCCCCCCATGTGCATGCATTGCACCAGCTGTTTGTATACAGATATTTCTGAGAGCCTAACGTATTTTTCCATAAAATTAGGTTAGAAAATTTTGAGCAAGGAAAATTCTTGAAAAAATATTTCTCTCTCTACCTTGCAACCTATATACACCTTACCTAGCCTTCCTAAACAAAAATTTTAGGACTCTTTGCTGAGGTTATTGAGCTTGAATTTTAGCTCTTGAGGGTGAGCAATTGTTGGTTTATAACTCCAAAATCCATTTTCAAGAGGTATACATTCTACCCCTTTTGTACTAGTTCTTTCCTATCTTTTCTTACTCTTTTTGGGCTTTTTTTCAACTATGTTTAAGGGCTAAAACTTGTGCTTTAAAGCTACCAAAGGTAGGGGGGTAACCCACCCTTCTTTGAACCTTATTTTCTAAGTTTGAGCACTTGTGTTTCCCATCAATTTTCCAACTTTTTCCCACTGAATTTCAAAGGTTAAAAATGTGGTTTTGAAGTCCCAAAAACGGAAGGGTTAGCCACCCCTCTTTTGGCTTGTTTGCTAGCTCAAATTCTTCATTATTTTAGCTTGCTCTTTTAGCTATTTTTACTTCAATTCCAGCGCTATTTTAGCTGACGTTAGGACTGTTTGTATGAATTAGTTTCATTTATGCTTTGTATAGCATACTTGTAGTGTAATGGTCCTCATAGGTTTGGTGTTTTAGGCATTAGACACCAACCTATTTGAGTTAATAGCATTTATTTAGAGCTTTCCATACTTGTGTTCATCTCTAATCACCTCTGCACTCTCCCTCTTTTCTTGTTTTTTTTTTTTTTCCATTGCTTTGAAAGTTGTTTCATATAAGTGTTGTTTAAGCTTGAGATAGAGATCCTTATGCTTAATGGTTTAATCTCTTCGGAGGTTCTTTACCAATGGCATGACATCTCTCTCATGGCCAAAATAACCCTTTGTTTGACACTTCTCTCCATTAGTGGACTTAATCTTCATTATTGGACTAAAATGACTAATGAATGGAAAGGTAATTTAAAAATAAAAATGGGACTAAAATGGAGCAAGATAATAAAATTTGGGGGTTCAATCAGACGTTAGTTGAACTCATTGAGTCTTGAGTTATCTCATACTTTTAGTGATGTCTACCACTTCCCTTGATCAACCCCGTGATAGGGAGGAGGTTTGTGGGTCTTTCATTGTTCATTTATTGAGATTATGTCCCTTGATTCATAAACCATCACACAATTGCATCAATTGATGGTTTGCGGGTCAAGCCTACCCTTTGTTTGATCTATTTACTGATAAGGAGAGGCAGGGAGGACAAACATCCTCTGAAAATGCTCTGTTTGATGTCTGTTACAGTAGGAGGGAACCCAAAACTAGTGGCCGGCCGACCACTATGCTGTATGGCCGACCGCTTCTTCTGGCCAGCTGGCCACCTTTTTCATCCAAGCAGTGCCATTTTTCTTGCAGAGCAAAGCAGGGGCTGGGGCAAAAACAGTTCATTTTTTCTGACTGCAAAACAGAAGCATTCTGGCAGTAGAACAGAGGCATTTTCAGGTGAAAATCCACATTCATGCATGAGCCATTCCTCACTTCTCGAGCCCATTCCATTATGTTTAAATAGCAGTATGTAGTACCTAAAGTAGTGGACTTGTAATAATTAATTACTTAGTTAATTATTTCCTTTAGTTTAATTCTAATTTGTATTAATTAGTTAGAATAGCTAGTTAATTTTTTGTGTTGTAATTAATTAATTAGTTAGAATAGCTAGTTAAGTTTGTGTTATACTTATTGATTAGTTAGGATAGCTAGTTGATTTTGGCATTGTAATAGTTAGTTAATTCGGTAGTTAGCTAGGACATTCGTTCAGACCCTCCTGGATGAGGGCACAAGTGCAATAATGTGTATGTCTTCTAGACCCACGTCTTTCTCCTTTTATTTACTCGCTTATGATGGATAGTGTAGAGCATCATGTTCCTTTTAGCATTTTCCATGCTTCACATCCATGTTTCTCACATGCATAAAAGTTCGGCTCATCATTCTAACTCGCATTGTTATTTATTACTTCTTTGAAAACGTGCTTAAACTGCATGCTATCAAATTGATTCATATGCCATGTTAGTAGCCGGGCCTATTTAAATTGCATATTACATATGTTGCATTAGTCATATTGCATTAGTTAGGGGCATGCATATTTTCTAATTCTTTTTGCTTTGTTTGGCTTGCCTTGGAGTACTACGTGAGCGTTTATTACTTTAGCATACTGCATTAAGTGTTAGTGTTACCATATCGAACATGCTTACCATGAGGCTAAGTGCTTAAGTGATAAGCCTGTTTGAATGCCTGTGGATGAAAGCTAATTGCTTAACTTGGGATAGTTTGATTAATATACATTTGAGCCTACTTTTTCAAGTGGCACATTCACAAACTCTTTTCAAAACAAACACGAAAATCAAAGCGTTCCAAAGTGAGCAAATTAGTCTATACTTGTGTGCAACACATAGTAAATTGGCCAAATAATCGAAACAAGAGCATATAATGTAAATAAAAATCACATCATGATTAGTAGAGGCCAATCTTTGATCAGGTGTGTGAGATGCTCAATTGATGACCTTCCCCTCTCATAACTAAGTTCCCGAGCCAAGACACTTTGGTGATGACGGACGAGTGGCCTTTGGCACGAGTCACGGGTTTCCTAAATTTTCCAAAAACATTTAGGTGGCGACTCTGTAATCTGATAAAGCAGTCCATTTTTGGAATTTTTGATTCAAAATCGATTTTCCAAAAGATTTTCCATACTTGGACTTATTTGTGTTTATCTATTTCATATTGCACTTGTGAAATCAGATTCAGAACCACGGGAGTCTGAACTGTAGGGCTATCGTATCTGAAAGGAGCACGAAAAGAATGCTACAACTAGTTATCAAAGGATACCGGCAACGAGAAGGCCTAGATTACTTTGATACATATTCACCTGTGACAAGGATTACATCCATTCGCGTGGTGATTGTAATAGCCACTTTACAGGGTCTAAAGATATATCAGATAGGTGTAAAGACAGCTTTCTTAAGTGGAGATTTAGATGAAGAAATCTACATGGAACAACCTGAGGGGTTTTTAGCTCTAAGAAAAAATAAGAAAGTCTGTAAGCTTGTCAAGTTGTTATATGGTTTGAAACAAGCGCCTAAGCAATGGCATGAGAAGTTTGGCAACGCTATGTTGTCAAATTGGTTTAGAATCAATGAGTGTGACAAGTGTATATATGTTAAAGACACTGACAGAGGTTATGTCATTTTGCGTCTATACGTACATGACATACTCATAATTGGTAGTAATCATGAATGATTCGAACTACCGAGGGATTGTTAAATTCTAAGTTTGACATGAAAGATATGGGTATTGCAGATGTCATTCTAGGTATTGACATTACCAGAACATCTAGTGGTATTGTACTTTCTCAGTCTCACTATGTTGAGAAGATACTTGAGAAATTTGGTAAATCAGATACAAGTGTGTCTATGACACTGATAGACATGAGTCTACATTTGACCAAGAATAATGCTGAGTGTCTCTCAACTAAAATATTCTCGAGTCATTGGAAGTTTGATGTATCTGATGAGTTGTACAAGGCCGGATATAACCTACTCTATTAGCAGGCTTAGTAGATACACAAATAATTTGAATGCCACTCATTGGAGAGGCATTATGTGGGTGTTAGATTATCTATGCTACACCCGGGATTATGGGCAGCATTATACCAGATACCCAGCGGCACTAAAAGGGTATAGTGACACTAAGTGGATATCTAATATAAATGACTTCAAATCCACTAGTTGTTATGTGTTTACCCTCGAAGGGGCAGCCGTGTCTTGGAAATCTTCCAAGCAAACGTCTATATCAAGATCAACGATGGAATCTGAGTTTATTGCTTTGGATAAAGCAACTGATGAAGTTGAATGGCTTCACCAGTTCATTGAGGATATTCCCATCACGACCCAAACCAGCCCATATAGGTTTAGCATCGTAACCGGCCAGTAATTCTTGGATTACCGAAGGCCTTTGAATAGATTAACAAAATTAAGGGGGCTAGCGGAAGCAAATACATAAATATGGTTGTCCAATGAGCTGTGCTGACTTATATGAAACAGAATATTTAAAACTTTATATACATAACTGGTAGTCAATCATACATTATACCCACACACATTGCAGTATTTTAAGTACAGCCAACGACATCAAAACAAGTCTTATATAAAGAGACACCACAGAACTTAAACACAGGACGCTTCGGGAACCTCCACGTGAGGCACAATGGTTGGCTGACAACAGAGCACAGATCCAGACAAAAGCCTCTAGACTCAAACTCCATAATGTTCATCTATATATATACAAACAGTGAGCTAAAGCCCAATGAATAACGTTAAAGAAAAGGGGTTAGTGAACGAGATCCAAATATATCATAAGCGTAAAACAGATCATAGCATAATCATTCTAATATCAGAACATAATAATGGTACATCCCATAGAACATATCACATAACGTCTTCCGACTAGAGTAATCGGTTCCGGATACCAATTAAACATATATCACCACAATGAAGTGGCTAACGAGATCTCGTAAACTTGTATGTCATGGACCCGCATTTTCATGCCGTCCCCCATGACTTGGGACTATCTATGGATGCCATAATAGATTTCAAACTTAGGATGTTCGTTTACGTAAATAGATATCATATCAGAAATCATAGCTTATCACATTTCATTTGGAACATAATTCATATGAACGTATTTTTATGACAATGTTACTCGCAGTGGTTTCCTGCAACGGTCAATCAACTCTCGAGTCTTGACCTACAATCACAAAATACATAACACAAGCATGTCTTATCATTACACATTCAAAGTGGCCAACATGGCGTAGCTTTCTCACTTTAATTGCCCATTCATTCCATGCTACATAACTTGTTCATATTGCCCATATACTCGGATTCAACACATATTTTCTAATTCACTTACTTATGTTATTTCTTAGCTTATTAATCTTTAATGGCTCATAAATCATGCCTAAGAATGCCCATAAAGAGATGGTTGTGAAGATATGCACTTAAAACATCTTTTGAAAACATGCTGAAAATAAGCTGGTGGCTAGAGCCAGCAGAAGGAAACAACAGATCTCGCTCGAGCCAAGACTTCTTCGCTCGAGCCAGCTTTTGCAGAGTTCAAAATTCTGAGAGCTCGAAATGTTGGCTCGAGCCACCACTTCTTCGCTCGAGCCAACTGTAAATTTCTGGACAGTAAGCTTAACAAAAATGGCTTCCAAACCACCTTCAAACCTTGGGGTCTTGCATGATTTGATCAAACACACAAAAATAGCTTTAGAAAACTTCAATACAAGACCCTTGAAACATCTATTATTCAAAAACTCATCAATTCTTGAAAGGTTTGAACCAAAACTTCTTCATGCAATATTTTTCAACTCTTCCATGGTTTTTCAAAACATGCAAATGGTGACCAACAAATTCGTGAATTCTGGAACCATGGACAAGATTAAAGCTCACAGGCATGCAAGGCCTTCAAAGCTCAAACTCAAAATCATGAAACCAAAGGTTAATCTCCAAGAATTTACATGCAAGTCACCATCTTGATCAAATACCCATTTCCTTACAAATATCATGAAATTAGCTCAATAACTTGATGAAATCATGATGCAAAGAAGGTTAACTACAGAAAATAGGCTCAAGATTCTTACCTAGATCCTTGATTCCAAACAACAAGAGATGGTCTTCCAAGTTCCCTTCTTCTTCTTCTTCTAATTTGAGCTCTCTCACTCTAAAGTCAAACTCTCTCTCTCTCTAGCTTGAATTCTCTCAGTATAAGGACTCAAATAAGCAGAAAGGAATGGTACAAACATTCTCACACTCAGCTGAACAAACACAACTCACACTCTCACACTCTGAATACACTACACATGCACACACATGCACTACACCAACACACCCACAAGGATTTATCCTCTACACTCAACACCACCAAGGCTTAGCACACCCTACTCTTAATCACATCTTGGATTACTAAAAGGATTAGATTAGGCACCAATCTTGCATTATTTAATCACACATAAGTAACCTTAATTTATTCAGGTGAGACCGAAATTCAATTAATCTAGAATAGTTCCCATCAAGGTTCAATTTAATCACATGCGATTTTTATCAAACCGAATCAATTTTTAACAAAACTTTTCAGATGGTTCTAAAGATTGTAATTAGTCAATCCATGTGCTCAATTCGGTTTCTGAAAGCATTTAGGCTAACAATTTCAGATTCAAAATAGAAATCATGACAAATAATTTTTAAATCAGATAGATATGCACAAATTACTACAAAGCACATATCACAATCAATAATAACACATAATGCCATTCTAAACACTTAATTAGTATTCTTAATTACGAAGTAGTAGCTAATTATGGACCGGGGTTGTTACAGTCTCCCCACCTTAAGAAGTTTGGTCCTCCAAACTCAAGTTATCTTATATCAGAAATACAACTTCAACTCTTTACAACACAGAAGCATAACCATATACAGAGATTACGGTTCATATCAAAATAGAGCCACGTACATATTCAGAATTTTAGTCAAGAACAGATTCAGATACATGTTCATATTCTTATTCTTGTCCAGATCATACACAAATGTCACAAGTCTAGCTTAAACATACGTGGTGCATTCATTAGCACTAACAGAGCAGATACAAAACAGATGCAGACACGTGATGGTTATGAATAACCAGCTCCATAAAGGAACCTCCGAATCCGGGTAACAGAGAATTAACACGCTGAGCCCCATGATGGAGCCTCCGGTACGGGTAACAGAGTACAGACAGATTAAGTTCCATGATGGAACCTCCAATACCGGGTAACAGCCAACACATATCACATAATACCAAGAGTCACAAAATACATATAAGAGATTGGACAATTATTCATTCCACAGTGCACATAACATATCATTTCGGAAAACAAATCTTATTTTATCACACAGAAAATAGATACAGTCGAACATAACTTTACTAAGTTATTACTCACATTACTTATATCAAGTACTTATCGGGTCATAGATTTACACTGTTTCCATATTCATAAGTAATTTCCCCTGTTAAGTTACAGAGATTTAACTTATTCATTCCTGAGTCATTCATCCAGTCTTTGTTCAATTTGGTTCTCAATTCGGTAATCCATCACAGTCAGTCCAGGTCATTCTAAAGTTATGAGGAATACAAGGCAAATTCATACATTAATCCCATAGCAATAGACGAAATTCTGAAGTAATCATTCATATACTATTTATTAGCTTCAGTTCTCACAGATTCAATCGTACTATGTGTCAATACAGAAGCAGTCATACTGATTACATATACTTCCAGATAGTCAGAGTTTATAATCAAACCTGTCTGTTGTCAACAAATCCCATCAGTTTTGAAGTACAGTAACACCAAAGCAATCATTCTCTAGTCAAACAAGTTCATGGTCATAATGGTAATACCGGGCAATTAATCACATGTCATTTATACAGTATTCCCATATTCTCCATGCATAAGTTACCAAATTCCATAATCCCATTCGCGTGTTTCCAATCGGTTTTGGGCGTATGGTAAAAAGTCATTTATAATCACATAGTCCGCTGTTGACGGTTCACATTCTTCCTAAGTGTTCGAGATTGATTCAAATTTTCATTCGGTTAGTTCCCTTAGCAACACAGCCCTGTCATTCAATCATAAGCAATTCACAATCCCCCATAATGTAATCAAATCAGATAATAGCTCTCAATAAGGGTCTCCTCAGATCAAATCAATGAAAGTTCTACCCAGTCAAATCAAATAAAAGTTCAAAGCATGAGTCATCAAACAGAAGTTCCATCAGTTAAACAAAGGTCTCATCAAACCACGGTTCTATCAGGTTAGATCAGGTAAACGTTCTATCCTTATCATTTCCAAACGAAGCACATTTGGTTCTATAGTTCATACTTCATTCACTTAGGTGCATAGTCAGTAGTTCTACAGTTGTTCTAAGTTCCTCGGTTCTCAAATCACATCAGAGTCATGTATCACAATAGTTCATCTCGAAGAGTTCAGGTCATATACAATGTTACATTCTCCAAGTAAGTTCACATGTGGGTGCACAGGTATGTAATTGTTCATATCAGGAAGTAAGCATCACAGTCAACATAATAATTTCCCAGAGTCATAGTCCCAATAGTCAAGTTATCAACAAATAATCATATCAATCAATCTGAGCAAAGGTATAATCATATATGTACATGTCCAGAGTCTAATAACATTCTCAAGCAAAGGTATGCATATCTATACAAGTCCAAACATTTTCTACAGCATAGGTAATTGTTAAACATAAAGCTTCACAGTGTCGCACATATAGTCCGCATCAATCAGTAGATCTCAAAGGATTCATTAACCACAGTTCAACCCCATCAATTCTAATAGTATTGCAAGCATGGAAACATATATATATATACAGGTACGAGTCTAAAATCAATTATCATTCCGGCATTCGTTCACAATTCATAAGCAAAAGTTCATTCTTCCAAACTGACATAGGTTCTCAATTTCAGAAATTCCCCACGTGACTGATTCATATATACAATTCGAGATCACGGGTCTAATCATTCGATGATGTCAGTCAATATATAACGGTTCAGTTCAAGTCATGGTCATACAGATTTCCCAAATTATAGTCAATCACAATGTGTTCCCCTGTCCAATAGTTCTAGCATAGTTCAAAAGGTCATACCTAACAGTTCATATTAAATTTTTGCAATACGGTACAAAGATTTAACCCAGCAAATTCCCGTTGTCCATAAGTCTCAACAATTCCCAAGGCTCAAGTGATTCGTTTTCGAGCATCCCACATAATATTTTACATTAAATAGTAAGTCTTCAAGACAGCCAATAACTAGGGTTCATAATTCTAATAATTCAATTGGTGCAATTAACATGTCCACAATCTACATCAAGTTAAGGAATGTACACCTTCCACACAAATTCCCGTATAAACAATTGCACATAGTTAAGGTAATACCTACGTCAGTTGTTTTAGTGTTCCGAGCCTTTTCTAGAACTAGGGTATAGATTTAGGCTTATTGTTGTTCGGATGAGTTCGTGGGCAAGATTTAGCCAAGTGTCCTTTCTGTCCACATCTAAAACAAGCTCCTGACAGACGGCGACAAATGCCCCAATGTTGTTTCCCACATTCTCTACAGACAGGTATATCATTGTTTACATGGCTTCCCCGACTCTCTTTGTTCACAGTTATTGCCCCTGATTTTTCATTCATAGAGATCATCGAACCACTAGTCATTTCAACTTTTTGTTTCTTCTGTTTCGCTCTTTCGGATTCAGTTGATGGTGTTGATTTTGATATTTTCAATGCTGCTATGTTTGCCTCAAACATTAATGCTCTATCAAGGACATCTACATACCTTGACAGTTTTAAAATGCCAACTCGGTCAAACACATCTAGATCAAGCCCACCTTCAAATTTTCTAGCCTTTTTGTAGTCAGTATCTCTCATATGGGTGCATATCGGGCTAGTTCGGTAAATTTTGCTTCATATTCTGCTACAGTCAAATTGCCTTGTTTTAGTTGCTCAAATCCAGATACTTTCCTATCTCGGATGCATTGCGGAAAATATATTTTCGAAGAAAATTTCTTTAAATCTATCCCATGTCACACCCTCATTATCATTTCGTACTAACATCCACCATCTCCTAGCCTCCTCTTTGAGCATGAATGTTGCCAACAAAACTTTCTGTGCCTCTGTACACGAAAATACCTCAAATATTTTCTCAGTTTCTAAGACCCAAGCCTCGGCTTTTAATGGTTCAATACCCCCTGAAACTCCGGTGGTTTCATCTTATTGTATTTCTATGTCAGTGTTATCATATCATAGTTAGCTAGTTCAGATACATGTATTTGCCCTTGTTGCTGTTGTTTCAGATTTTCGGTTAAGGCTTCAACCATTCTTTCTAACTGGCTAATTCTAGCATCAGAAGATTCAGATTCGTCTATATTCCTTGTCCTTTCCATGGGCTAGACACAAACAGGGTGCTTATTAGTATAGGGAAAGCTCTCAATGATTCCACATTTCATTTCATATCAGACGTGTTTATACTTTCATTTCGATTTAGATACGGTCACGTGATCCTTTACTTTCATACGTTCATGTTCACATAGATTTCACATTCGGTATTGAAATTAACACTATATGTTATTTCACTTAACTTCTTTGATCATGCACATAGGTTTCATTTCAATTCATTTTCAATAAGAATGTGTTTATAATAGTTCACATACATACACATGATAATGCAATGTCCCTATTTCATTTCTAGGGCATCCTATAGCTCATATGGACACGTGTGTGCGGTATAACTCGTGCTCTGATACCACTCTGTCACGACCCAAACCCGCCCCTATAGGTTTAGCATCGTAACCGGCCAGTAATTCTTGGATTACCGAAGGCCTCTGAACAGATTAACAAAATAAAAGGGGCTAGCGGAAGCAAATACATAAATATGGTTGTCCAATGAGCTGTGCTGACTTATATGAAACAGAATATTTAAAACTTTATATACATAACCGGTAGTCAACCATACATTATACCTACACACATTGCAGTATTTTAAGTACAGCCAACGACATCAAAACAAGTCTTATATAAACAGAAACCATAGAACTTAAACACAGGACGCTTCAGGAACCTCCACGTGAGGCACAATGGTTGGCTGACAACGGAACACAGATCCAGACAAAAGCCTCCAGACTCGAACTCCATAATGCTCACCTATATATATACACAAATAGTGAGCTAAAGCCCAGTGAATAACATTAAGGTAAAGGGTTAGTGAATGAGATCCGAATATATCATAAGCGTAAAACAGATGATAGCATAATCATTCTCATATCAGAACATAATAATGGTACATCCCAGAGAACATATCACATAATGTATTCCGACTAGAGTAATTGGTTCCGGATACCGATTAAACACATATCACCACAATGAAGTGGCTAACAAGATCTCGTAAACTTGTATGTCATGGACCCGCATTTTCATGTTGTCCCCCATGACTTAGGACTATCTATGGATGCCATAATAGATTTCAAACTTGGGATGTTCGTTCACGTAAACAAATATCATATCAGAAATCATAGCTTATCACATTTCATTTGGAACATAATTAATATGAACGTATTCTTACGATAACGTTACTCACAGTGGTTTCCTGCAACGGTCAATCAACTCTCGAGTCTTGACCTACAATCACAAAATACATAACACAAGCATGTCTTATCTTTACACATTCAAGTGGCCAACACGGCGTAGCTTTCTTACTTTAATTGCCCATTCATTCCATGCTACATAACTTGTTCATATTGTCCATATACTCGGATTCAACACATATTTTCTAATTCACTTACTTCTGTTATTTCTTAGTTTATTAATCTTTAACGGCTCATAAATCATGCCTAAGAATGCCCATAAAGAGATGGTAGTGAAGATATGCACTTAAAACATCTTTTGAAAACATGCTGAAAATAAGCTGGTGGCTAGAGCCAGCTTTTCTTGGCTAGAGCCAGCAGAAGGCAAAAACAGAGCTCGCTCGAGCCAAGACTTCTTCGCTCGAGCCAGCTTTTGCAGAGTTCAAAATTCTGAGAGCTCGAAATGTTGGCTCGAGCCACCACTTCTTCGCTCGAGCCAACTGTAAATTTCTGGGCAGTAAGCTTAGCAAAAATGGCTTCCAAACCACCTTCAAACCTTGGGGTCTTGCATGATTTGATCAAACACACAAAAATAGCTTTAGAAAACTTCAATACAAGACCCTTGAAACATCTATTATTCAAAAACTCATCAATTCTTGAAAGGTTTGAACCAAAACTTCTTCACGCAATATTTTTCAACTCTTCCATGGTTTTTCAAAACATGTAAATGGTGGCCAACAAACTCGGGAATTCTGGAACCATGGACAAGATTAAAGCTCACATGCATGCAAGGTCTTCAAAGCTCAAACTCAAAATCATGAAACCAAAGGTTAATCTCCAAGAATTTACATGCAAGTCATCATCTTGATCAAATACCCATTTCCTTACAAATATTATGAAATTAGCTCAATAACTTGATGAAATCATGATGCAGAGAAGGTTAACTACAGAAAAGAGGGTCGAGACTCTTACCTAGATCCTTGATTCCAAACAACAAGAGATGGTCTTCCTAGTTCCCTTCTTCTTCTTTTAACTTGAGCTCTCTCACTCTAAAGTCAAACTCTCTCTCTAGCTTGAATTCTCTCAATATAAGGACTCAAATAAGCAGAAAGGAATGGTACAAACATCCTCACACTCAGCTGAACAAACACAACTCACACTCTCACACTCTCACACTCGAAATACACTACACGTGCACACACATGCACTACACCAACACACCCATAAGGATTTATCCTCTACACTCAACACCACCAAGGCTTAGCACACCCTACTCTTAATCACATCTTGGATCACTAAAAGGATTAGATTAGGCACCAATCTTGCATTACTTAATCACACATAAGTAACCTTAATTTATTCAGGTTAGACCGAAATTCAATTAATCCAAAATAGTTCCCATCAAGGTTCAATTTAATCACATGCGATTTTTATCAAACTGAATCAATTTTTAACAAAACTTTTCAGGCGGTTCTAAAAATTGTAATTAGTCAATCCATGTGCTCAATTCGGTTTCTAAAAGCATTTAGGCTAACAATTTCAGATTCAAAGTAGAAATCATAACAAATAATTTTCAAATCAGATAGATATGCACAAATTACTACGAAGCACATATCACAATCAATAATAACACATAATCCCATTCTAAACACTTAGTTAGCATTCTTAATTACGAATTAGTAGCTAATTACGGACCGGGGTTGTTACAGTCTCCCCACCTTAAGAAGTTTGGTCCTCCAAACTCAAGTTATCTTATATCAAAAATATAACTTCAACTCTTTACAACACAGAAGCATAACCATATACAGAGATTAGGGTTCATATCAAAATAGAGTCACGCACATATTCAGAATTTTAGTCAAGAACAGATTCAGATACATGTTCATATTCTTATTCTTGTCCAGATCATACACAAATGTCACAAGTCTGGCTTAAACATACGTGGTGCATTCATTAGCACTAACAGAGCAGATACAGAACAAATGCAGACACGTGATGGTTATGAATAACCAGCTCCATAAAGGAACCTCCGAATCTAGGTAACAGAGAATAAACATGTTGAGACCCATGATGGTGCCTCCAGTACGAGTAACAGAGTATAGACAGATTAAGTTCCATGATGGAACCTCCGATACCGGGTAACAGCCAACACATATCACATAATACCAAGAGTCACACAAATACATATTAGAGATTGGACAATTATTCATTGCACAGTGCACATAACATATCATTTCAGAAAACAGATCTTATTTTATCACACCGAAAATAGATACAGTCGAACATAACTTTACTAAGTTATTACTCACATTACTTATATCAAGTATTTATCGGGTCATAGATTTACACTGTTTCCATTTTCATAAGTAATTTCCCCTGTTAAGTTACAGAGATTTGACTTATTGATTTCCGAGTCATTCCTCCGGTCTTTGTTCAATTTGGTTTTTAATTCGGTAATCCGTCACAGTTAGTCCAGGTTATTCTAAAGTTATGAGGAATACAAGGCAAATTTGTACATTAATCCCATAGCAGTAGACGAAATTCTGAAGTAATCATTCATATACTATTCATCAGCTTCAATTCTCATAGATTCAATCGTACTATGTGTCAATACAGAAGCAGTCATACTGATTACATATACTTCCAGATAGTCAGAGTTTATGATCAAACCTGTCTGTTGTCAACAAATCCCATCAGTTTTGAAGTACAGTAACACCAAAGCAATCATTCTCTAGTCAAACAAGTTCATGGTTATAACGGTAATACCGGGTAATTAATCACATGTCACATATACAGTATTCCCATATTCTCCAAGCATAAGTTACCAAATTCCATAATCCCATTCGCGTGTTTCCAATCGGTTATGGGCGTATGGTAAAAAGTCATTTATAATCACATAGTCCGCTGTTGACGGTTCACATTCTTCCTAAGTGTTCGAGATTGATTCAAATTTTCATTCGGTTAGTTCCCTTAGCAACACAGCCTGGTCATTCAATCATAAGCAATTCATAATCCCCCATAATGTAATCAAATCAGATAATAGCTCTCAATAAGGGTCTCCTCAAATCAAATCAATGAAAGTTCAACCAGGTCATATCAGATGAAAGTTCTACCCAGTCATATCAAATAAAAGTTCAAAACGTGAGTCATCAAACAGAAGTTCCATCAGTTAAACAAAGGTCTCATCAAACCACGGTTCTATCAGGTTAGATCAGGTAAACGTTCTATCCTTATCATTTCCAAACGAAGCACATTTGGTTCTATAGTTCATACTTCATTCGCTTAGGTGCATAGTCAGTAGTTCTACAGTTGTTCTAAGTTCCTTGGTTCTCAAATCACATCACAGTTATGTATCACAATAGTTCATCTCGAAGAGTTCAGGTCATATACAATGTTACATTCTCCAAGTAAGTTCACATGTGGGTGCACAAGTATGTAATTGTTTATATCAGGAAGTAAGCATCACAGTCAATATAACAATTTCCCAAAGTCATAGTCCCAACGGTCAAGTTATCAACAAATAATCATATCAATCAATCTGAGCAAAGGTATAATCATATATGTACATGTCCTGAGTCTAATAACATTCTCAAGCAAAGGTATGCATATCTATACAAGTCCAAACATTTTCTACAGCATAGGTAATTGTTAAACATAACGCTTCACAGTGTCACACATATAGTCCGCATCAATCCGTAGATCTCAAAGGATTCATTAACCACAGTTCAACCCCATCAATTCAAATGGTATTACAAGCATGGAAACATATATATACAGGTACGAGTCTAAAATCAATTATCATTCCGGCATTCATTCACAATTCATAAGCAAAAGTTCATTCTTCAAAACTGACATAGGTTCTCAATTTCAGAAATTCCCCACGTGACTGATTCATATATACAATCTGAGATCACGGGTCTAATCATTCGATGATGTCAGTCAATATATAACGGTTCAGTTCAAGTCATGGTCATACAGATTTCCCAAATTATAGTCAATCATAATGTGTTCCCCTGTCCAATAGTTCTAGCATAGTTCAAAAGGTCATACCTAACAGTTCATATTAAATTTTTGCAATACGGTACAAAGATTTAACCCAGCAAATTCTCGTTGTCCATAAGTCTCAACAATTCCCAAGGCTCAAGTGATTCGTTATAGGGTTTCGAGCATCCCACATAAAATTTTACATTAAATAGTAAGTCTTCAAGACAGCCAATAACTAGCGTTCATAATTCTAATAATTCAATTGGTCCAATTAACATGTCCACAATCTACATCAAGTTAAGGAATGTACACCTTCCACACAAATTCCCATATAAACAATTGCACATAGTTAAGGTAATACCTGCGTCAGTTGTTTCAGTATTCTGAGCCTTTTCTGGAACTAGGGTATAGATTTAGGCTTATTGTTGTTCGGATGAGTTCGTGGGCAAGATTTAGCCAAGTGTCCTTTCTGTCCACATCTAAAACAAGCTCCTGACAGACGGCGACAAATGCCCCAATGTTGTTTCCCACATTCTCTACAGACAGGTATATCATTGTTTACATGGCTTCCCCGACTCTCTTTGTTCACAGTTATTGCCCCTGATTTTTCATTCATAGAGATCATCTAACCACTAGTCATTTCAACTTTTTGTTTCTTCTGTTTCGTTCTTTCGGATTCAGTTGATGGTGTTGATTTTGATATTTTCAATGCTGCTATGTTTGCCTCAGACATTAATGCTCTATCAAGGACATCTACATACCTTGACAGTTTTAAAACGTCAACTTGGTCAAACACATCTAGATCAAGCCCACCTTCAAATTTTCTAGCCTTTTTGTAGTCAGTATCTATCATATGGGGTGCATATCAGGCTAGTTCGGTAAATTTTGCTTCATATTCTGCTACAGTCAAATTGCCTTGTTTTAGTTGCTCAAATCCAGATACTTTCCTATCGGAGATGCATTGGGGAAAATATATTTTCGAAGAAAATTTCTTTAAATCTATCCCATGTCACACCCTCTGTAATGACCCTCCCACTGCCCTAACCGTACTCGCATGCATTTTATATGATTTTGCTCCGTTAAGCTTGCATTTCAAATCTTTACTTGTCTTGCATAGGTGTTACTTGAATGCTATGTTCCTTGGTGTGTGTGTGTGTGTGTGTGTTTCAGCCAAGGTCATCTGGAGCCTAGGTCGCCCCTTTGATACTCTTACACTTAGGACCATCTTGGGATTTCCCTGGTTGGCCTTCACCCGCACCCTGACATATTGGCCAAGATATCATTATCTAGGCCGAGGTGTTCATCACCAAGGCCGAGATGTGTACTATCTAGGCCGAGATGTTACCCTTGAACCCAAGTGATCTTGCCCTAGACTGGTACGACCTAGACCGAGGTGTGGCACATCTAGGCCGAGGTGTGGCACAGCTAGGCCAAGTGTTGTCCTTTCTGGCCGAGGTCATTGTTCCCTTGCTTGCCGAAGTCTTGTTATTAGCCGATGTCATTACTCGCCGGAGTTCCCTTGCCGCCAAGCTTGTTGAACACACTTTGTCATAGTCTTGTCTTTTCAATCAGTCACCTTTTTGGAGTTGAACCAACCAGCCATTGCCACGTGTCCGAGCTGAGTGTTAAGTCAGCCGGCAGAGAGAGAGATGTATCATTTTGTATCATATCTTTGTTCTTGAGGAGAGAGAAGCTCTAGGAGAAGAAGGAGGAGCTTTAGAGTGAGAAAGTGGATTGCAAGCTTGATTCTTAGAGTTCAACCGTTAGATTCTTGATTTGAGGTTAGAACCCTGATCTATTCTTGTTGTTCTTATTGATCATTTAGGTACATTGCACGATCGAATCTGTTCTGCATGCCATGCATTGATTTAAAGTTGGTTTTAGAAAGAGAAAGTTAGTGTTCATGAGTTCTTGAAGAAAAGCCTCGTTTGATCCGAAAGTTTGCAACAAGTTACATGTTTTTGTGTTTATTTTCGTAAGATCCTCAAGTATGGGTACCCAGGTCCATGTTTTCAAACTCATAGCATGAAATCTCAGATTTTATAATAATAAGTTATGATCTTTGCATTTATTTCCTCCATGCTCTTCATGTTCGTGTTCTTTATGTTCTTGAGCAGAGGAAAACCCAGATTTTTCCCGACTTCACTTTTCCTTGAGTGTGGCCAACGGGACCTCACCTCGACAAGGAGGTGTGGAACCTCGGCCAAGACCTGGTTGGTGCCCAGTATGTTTCCCCGAGATGAGAAACAGTGTTTGTTTTGATTTGATTTAGTTTCGGCGAATGCCGAGGTCATTTTGTATGCATGTGAAGATTGTTTAAAAGTACATTCAATAGACTTGCCATGTGTTTGTAGGACTTGGACTCGCCCTGACCCCGACGTTCGACGAACTATGTGAGTGGTATTTTAATAAAGATATGTTATAAAGCTTTGATAAAACCTTGTTTTGCTTTGTTCGGATATTACTTACAAGCATGAATGATTATCCCTATTTTGCGCATCAAATATTGTATCTTGCTTTGATGACATTCTTGGAAGTCCGTATGTGCTAGGGGACTATAAGCATTTGTAGCACAAAGTTTGGAAGTCTGTATGTGCTAGGGGACTACAAGCATTTGTAGCACAAAGTTTGGAAGTCCGTATGTGCTAGGGGACTATAAGCTATAAGCATTTGTAGCACAAAGTTTGGAAGTCCGTATGTGCTAGGGGACTATAAGCATTTGTAGCACAAAGTTTGGAAGTCCGTATGTGCTAGGGGACTATAAGCATTTGTAGCACAAAGTTTAGAAGTCCGTATGTGCTAGGGGACTATAAGCATTTGTAGCACAAGTCCTTAGTGTCCGGGGACTATAATGCAACGACACCATTGTTTTGAGATCTCGCTTGTCTTGCCTTGCCACTGACGGTTTTACCGCGTGGGTTTGTTTGTCCGGAATGTCATCTCTTGTATTATATTGATGTGATGAGCAAGACGGCGGCGACGCCTAGATGTCTTTTGCCGATATGTTTTGCCGACGTGTTTTGGATTATGTTTTGCAACATCTTGAAGATCATGCTTCTTAGTTATTTTTCATTGTATTTTGTATTTGATGGCTGAGAAGCCTTTTGGTCAAGATGTATTGTTGTACTTCATTTGTTGTATTAAAGCTATGTAATGATGTATGACATTTCATTTAACTTATGCACTGCTCTTATGGACTACTTAGTTTTGATTTATTGCTTCCGCATTTGTAAGCCCCGTATGCATACTCTGACTATGTGCGAATTCTTGTAAGTGGCCTTTGGTAATCTCGAATTACTGGCCATCATGGCACCATTCTACTAGGGGCGGAATGGGGTCGTGACAGAATGGTATCAGAGCACGAGTTCCTCATAGTACGTTATTCACACACTTTGAGTCCTGAAGAGCATAGGATTTCCTTTAGAAAGATGTTAGGATTGCACCATGTTGCTTGTTACTTGACAATATGTGCATCATCTCGGCATAACTGCTTGTTGCTTGCATACATACTCTGTTGCGCATTTCGTTTTAAAGTCACATTTTGCATACTCATAGCACTATGAGGAGAGGAAGACCGCCAGTTGGCCGAGATCAATCAGAAGACCGATTGGACCGATTAGAAAGATTAGTTGAAGGTTTAACTCGGGAGTTGAGACAAGTGAGACAACAGAATGCTAGTGCTATATCTACCCAGGCCGAACAGACGAATGGCCGACATGCAGTTCCGCCTCCACCTCCTCCAGTACCTCAAGTGCCTCCACAGCCAGCCTTGTATGGGGATGGAACTATGACTTTGATTAAGGAGTTCAAGAAGATGAACCCGCCAAGATTCCAAGGGGGCATAGAGCCGATGAAAGCCGAAGCGTGGGTTTTAGGAATGGAGAAGCTGTTCGAGATCTTCCCCAGCACCGATGCTCAGAAGGTGGCATTGGCCGCATTTACGTTAGACGACGACGCCCGAAGATGGTGGATGATGACCCGAGAAGGAAATCCTGACTTAACTTGGGCCAAATTTTTGGAGCTGTTTTACAACAAGCATTTTCCCCTTAGTGACCGAGATCGCAAAACCACGGAGTTTCAGACTCTGACACAAGGAAACAAGACAGTGGCAGAATACGACCGTGCTTTCACCGAATTGGCGAGGTACGCGCCTCATATGGTCAGTGATGAATATAGGAAAGCTAGGAAGTTCGAAAGCGGACTGCGTGGACCGATACAGGATAGAGTCAACATGCTCAACATGCCGACTTATGCCGGAGTCTTGGACAAGGCTATTCTTGCAGAAACTAACTTGAACCGATATCAGAATGTAGGAGAGAATCAGAGGAAGAGACAGAACTATGATAACCGCCGAGTTCCGTTTAACGCCAAGAAGAAAGCGAATGTGGGCAGCTCCAGCAACTCGAACCAGGAAGGTAATACTAAGCCGATGTGTACAAGTTGTGGGAAGCCGCATTCCGGGGTTTGCCGTTGGGCGTCGGGCGCCTGTTTTGAATGTGGAGAAATGGGTCATCGTGTAAGAGACTGTCCGAAGTGAAGGATTGATGATGGTAAGAAAAACAGGAGCACCTCGGGCTCTGCACAGGGAAGCAACGTCGGAAGGACACAGATGAGGCAGGGCAGGGTTTTCGCGCTAGTGCCAGGAGACACCCAGAATGCTGAGACAGTAGTGTCAGGTATACTCCCAATCTGCTCTCAAGATGCATACATATTGATTGATTCGGGTTCTACGCATTCATTTGTATCTGCTAAGTTTGCCGAGAAGTTGAATAGAGAACAAGAACCCCTTGATTACGTGTTATGTGTATCTGCTCCATCTGGGAGAACTATGATTGTTGCATCTATTTATAGGGCGTGTGTTGTTGTGATTGAGGGTGTAGAATTGTTAGTTGATTTGATGCCGTTAAACATGACCCACTTTGACGTCATATTAGGAATGGACTGGTTAGTAATGAATCATGCATCTATTAATTGTGTTTCGAAGAATGTCACGTTGAGACCCCCAAACCAAGCCGAGGTTATTTTCCAGGGTAAAGGGGTAGTGCCCCCACCTTACTTGATTTCGTCCATTAAGGCCTATAAGCTAATTCAGAAAGGGTGCCATGGGTACTTGTGTAGTATACTGAGTGATCAGAATGGAAATGTTAATTTAGCCGATATCCCTATTGTTAATGAATTCCCCGACGTCTTTCCAAATGAATTGCTTGGCCACTTAGTCGATAGAGAAATAGAGTTTACTGTGGACATCATGTCGGGAACACAGCTGATCTCCAAAACACCCTATAGAATGGCCCCAGCCGAACTTAAGGAATTGAAAGTGCAACTACAAGAATTGTTGGATAAGGGTTTTGTTAGGCCGAGCACTTCACCGTGGGGAGCACCAGTCCTGTTTGTTAAGAAAAAGGATGGCACACTTCGTCTTTGCATTGACTACAGAGAACTTAACAAGGTAACCATTAAGAATAAGTACCAGTTGCCTAGGATTGACGATTTGTTAGATCAACTACAAGGAGCACGAGTCTTTTCAAAAATTGATCTTAGGTCGGGCTACCACCAACTCAAGGTTAAAGCTGAGGATGTTGAGAAGACTGCTTTTCGGGCAATGTATGGCCACTACGAATTTCTAGTAATGCCTTTTGGGGTGACTAATGCGCCGGCAGCATTCATGGACTTAATGAACAGAGTCTTCAAGCCGTACCTGGATGAATTTGTAGTTGTTTTTATTGACGACATATTGATCTACTCCAAGAGTACAACCGAGCATGAGAGTCATCTGAGACTTGCCTTACAGACCTTGAGGGATAGGAAGTTGTATGCTAAGTTGAGTAAGTGTGAGTTTTGGCTTTCCAGCATTTCATTTTTGGGGCATGTGATTAATGAAGAGGGTATCTCTGTTGATCCCAGTAAGATTGAAGCCGTTGTAAATTGGCCGACGCCAACCAACGTGTCCGAGGTTCGTAGTTTTCTGGGTTTGGCAGGTTATTACAGAAAGTTTGTAAAGGACTTCTCAAGGATTGCAGTACCATTGACACAGTTGACTCAGAAAGGAGTGACATACGAATGGACCGAAGATAGAGAGTTAGCCTTCCAAGAGTTGAAGACGAGGTTAGTTACAGCACCAATCCTTGTACTCCCATCAGGTAATGAGGAATTTCAGATTTATAGCGATGCTTCACATAAGGGTTTGGGTTGTGTATTAATGCAAGGGGGCAAGGTCATAGCATATGCATCTCGTCAGTTAAAACCTCACGAGAAGAATTATCCTACCCATGATCTAGAGCTAGCAGCCGTAGTATTCGCTTTGAAGATTTGGCATCATTACTTGTATGGAGCTTCTTGCCAAGTTTTCACGGATCACAAGAGTTTGAAGTACTTATTTACTCAGAATGAACTAAATTTGAGACAGAGAAGATGGCTGGAGTTATTGAAGGACTACGACATGCAGATTCAGTACCACCCAGGCAAAGCCAACGCGGTAGCTGATGCATTAAGCAGGAGGTCAATGGGAAGTTTGGTGTGTTTAGCTATGATCTCAGCGGAGCCGACTATCATTGAAGAAGTAAAGGCGAGGCAAATGGAGGATAAATTCCTGAAGAAAGTAGCCGACGAGATTATCACCAGGCCGAGGTCAGGTTACACCTTTGAGAATGGAGTGCTTAAGTTTGAAGGAAGATTGTGCGTGGCCGACGTCCCTGAGCTGAAAGGGAAGATTCTGCAAGGATCTCATGGTTCCAGAATTACTGTTCATCCAGGGAACACTAAGATGTATCAAGATGTGAAGCAAACCTTTTGGTGGCCGAATATGAAGAGAGAAATAGCCGAGTTCGTATCCCAATGCTTGCAATGTCAACAAGTAAAAGCAGAACATCAGAGACCAGCAGGACTTCTTCAACCCTTGTCGATCCCTGAATGGAAATGGGAACATATCTCCATGGATTTTGTGATTGGTTTGCCAAGGACGCAGAAGGGAATGGATTCGATTTGGGTCATAATTGATAGATTAACCAAGTCAGCACACTTCTTGCCGGTTCAGACTACATTCAATGTTGAGCGACTAGCTGTACTATATGTGAATGAGATTGTGAGACTTCATGGAGTGCCGATGTCCATTGTGTCAGACCGAGATCCGAAGTTTGTTTCTAGATTTTGGTAAAGCCTACAAAGAGCCTTGGGAACCGAGTTAAAGTTTAGCACAGCTTTCCACCCCCAAACCGATGGGCAAACAGAACGAACGATTCAGACACTTGAAGACATGCTTAGACTATGTGTGTTAGATTTCAAGGGAAGTTGGGAAGCACATCTACCGTTGGTAGAATTCGCTTACAATAACAGTTATCAAACTAGCATTGGCATGGCGCCGTACGAAGCTTTGTATGGAAGGAAGTGCAGATCGCCGATATGTTGGACTGAAGTAGGAGATAAAGCTTTGGTTGGTCCCGAACTAGTTGAGGTTACGACCGAGAAGATCAAGCTCATTCGACAAAGGATCAGAACTGCCAAAAGTCGGCAGAAAAGTTATGCCGATCGGAGAAGAAGAGAGTTGGGATTTGAAGTTGGGGACCATGTATTCTTGAAGGTTTCGCCAGAGAAAGGAGTCTTCAGATTTGGGAAGAAAGGCAAGTTAACACCTCGTTACATCGGGTCGTTTGAGATTCTTGAGAAGGTTAATACAATTGCCTACCGACTTGCTTTACCACCTGAACTAAGTCAAGTTCACAATGTGTTCCATATTTCGATGTTGAGGAAGTATATTCGGGATCCCCTGCACGTGATTGATCGTTTTGGGGTTGTGGTTGATGAAGAATTGGGTTATGAAGAGAGGCCGATGCGTATTATCGATAGGCAAGTAAGACAATTGAGAAATAAGGCAATACCGATGGTGAAGATTGAATGGAAGGAACATTACGGCAAAGATGCTACATGGGAAATGGAAAAAGAAATGAAGGATCAATACCCGGAATTATTTTTGAATCAAGGTAACTCAAGTTTGGGGACCAAACTTCTTTAAGGGGGGTAGGATGTAATGACCCTCCCACTGCCCTAACCGTACTCGCATGCATTTTATATGATTTTGCTCCGTTAAGCTTGCATTTCAAATCTTTACTTGTCTTGCATAGGTGTTACTTGAATGCTATGTTCCTTGGTGTGTGTGTGTGTGTGTTTCAGCCAAGGTCATCTGGAGCCTAGGTCGCCCCTTTGATACTCTTACACTTAGGACCATCTTGGGATTTCTCTGGTTGGCCTTCACCCGCACCCTGACATATTGGCTGAGATATCATTATCTAGGCCGAGGTGTTCATCACCAAGGCCGAGATGTGTACTATCTAGGCCGAGATGTTACCCTTGAACCCAAGTGATCTTGCCCTAGACTGGTACGACCTAGACCGAGGTGTGGCACATCTAGGCCGAGGTGTGGCACAGCTAGGCCAAGTGTTGTCCTTTCTGGCTGAGGTCATTGTTCCCTTGCTTGCCGAAGTCTTGTTATTAGCCGATGTCATTACTCGCCGGAGTTCCCTTGCCGCCTAGCTTGTTGAACACACTTTGTCATAGTCTTGTCTTTTCAATTAGTCACCTTTTTGGAGTTGAACCAACTAGCCATTGCCACGTGTCCGAGCTGAGTGTTAAGTCAGCCGGTAGAGAGAGAGATGTATCATTTTGTATCATATCTTTGTTCTTGAGGAGAGAGAAGCTCTAGGAGAATAAGGAGGAGCTTTAGAGTGAGAAAGTGGATTGCAAGCTTGATTCTTAGAGTTCAACCGTTAGATTCTTGATTTGAGGTTAGAACCTTGATCTATTCTTGTTGTTCTTATTGATCATTTAGCTACATTGCACGATCGAATCTGTTCTGCATGCCATGCATTGATTTAAAGTTGGTTTTAGAAAGAGAAAGTTAGTATTCATGAGTTCTTGAAGAAAAGCCTCGTTTGATCCGAAAGTTTGCAACAAGTTACATGTTTTTGTGTTTATTTTCGTAAGATCCTCAAGTATGGGTACCCAGGTCCATGTTTTCAAACTCATAGCATGAAATCTCAGATTTTATAATAATAAGTTATGATCTTTGCATTCATTTCCTCCATGCTCTTCATGTTCGTGTTCTTTATGTTCTTGGGCAGAGGGAAACCCAGATTTTTCCCGACTTCACTTTTCCTTGAGTGTGGCCAACGGGACCTCACCTCGGCAAGGAGGTATGGAACCTCGGCCAAGACCTGGTTGGTGCCCAGCATGTTTCCCCGAGATGAGAAACAGTGTTTGTTTTGATTTGATTTAGTTTCGGCGAATGCCGAGGTCATTTTGTATGCATGTGAAGATTGTTTAAAAGTACATTCAATAGACTTGCCATGTGTTTGTAGGACTTGGACTCGCCCTGACCCCGACGTTCGACGAACTATGTGAGTGGTATTTTAATAAAGATATGTTATAAAGCTTTGATAAAACCTTGTTTTGCTTTGTTCGGATATTACTTACAAGCATGAATGATTATCCCTATTTTGCGCATCAAATATTGTATCTTGCTTTGATGACATTCTTGGAAGTCCGTATGTGCTAGGGGACTATAAGCATTTGTAGCACAAAGTTTGGAAGTCCGTATGTGCTAGGGGACTATAAGCATTTGTAGCACAAAGTTTGGAAGTCTGTATGTGCTAGGGGACTATAAGCATTTGTAGCACAAGTCCTTAGTGTCCGGGGACTATAATGCAACGACACCATTGTTTTGAGATCTCGCTTGTCTTGCCTTGCCACTGACGGTTTTACCGCGTGGGTTTGTTTGTCCGGAATGTCATCTCTTGTATTATATTGATGTGATGAGCAAGACGGCGGCGACGCCTAGATGTCTTTTGCCGATATGTTTTGCCGACGTGTTTTGGATTATGTTTTGCAACATCTTGAAGATCATGCTTCTTAGTTATTTTTCATTGTATTTTGTATTTGATGGCTGAGAAGCCTTTTGGTCAAGATGTATTGTTGTACTTCATTTGTTGTATTAAAGCTATGTAATGATGTATGACATTTCATTTAACTTATGCACTGCTCTTATGGAGTACTTAGTTTTGATTTATTGCTTCCGCATTTGTTAGCCCCGTATGCATACTCTGACTGTGTGCAAATTCTTGTAAGTGGCCTTTGGTAATCTCGAATTACTGGCCATCATGGCACCATTCTACTAGGGGCGGAATGGGGTCGTGACACCCTCATTATCATTCTGTACTACCATCCACCATCTCCTAGCCTCCTCTTTAGGCGTGAATGTTGCCAACAAAACTTTATGTGCCTCAGTACATGGAAATACCTCAAATATTTTCTCAGTTTCTAAGACCCAAGCCTCGGCTTTTAATGGTTCAATACCCCCTTGAAACTCCGGTGGTTTCATCTTATTGTATTTATGTGTCAGTGTTATCATATCATAATTAGCTGGTTCAGGTACATGTATTTGCCCTCGTTGCTGTTGTTTCAGATTTTCGGTTAAGGCTTCAACCATTCTTTCTAACTGGCTAATTCTAGCGTCAGAAGATTCAAATTCGTCTATATTCCTTGTCCTTTCCATAGGCTACACACAAACAGGGTGCTTATTAATATAGGGAAAGCTCTCAATGATTTCACATTTCATTTCATATCAGACGAGTTTATACTTTCATTTCGATTTAGATACGGTCACATGATCCTTTACTTTCACACGTTCATGTTCACATAGATTCCACATTCGATATTGAAATTAATACTATAGGTTATTTCACTTAACTTATTTGATCATGCACATAGGTTTCATTTCAATTCATTTTCAATAAGAATGTGTTTATAATAGTTCACATACTTACACATGATAATGCAATGTCCCTATTTCATTTCTAGGACATCCTATAGCTCATATGGACACATGTGTGCGGTATAACTCGTGCTCTGATACCGCTCTGTCACGACCCAAACCCGCTCCTATAGGTTTAGCATCGTAACCGGCCAGTAATTCTTGGATTACCGAATGCCTCTGAACAGATTAACAAAATTAAGGGGGCTAACAGAAGCAAATACCTAAATATGGTTGTCTAATGAGCTGTGCTGACTTATATGAAATAGAATATTTAAAACTTTATATACATAACCGGTAGTCAACCATACATTATACCCACACACATTGCAGTATTTTAAGTACAGCCAACGACATCAAAACAAGTCTTATATAAACAGAAACCACAGAACTTAAACACAGGACGCTTCAAGAACCTCCACGTGAGGCACAATGCTTGGCTGACAACGGAACACAAATCCAGACAAAAGCCTCCAGACTCGAACTCCATAATACTCACCTATATATATATACAATATAGCGATCCCGGTTTTCCCTTTCTGTATTTGTTGTATTCCGGACTTTGGCTCCGTGGAACTGGTAGTTGTATATCTTGTTGTCATCCTTTAATTTCATATGTTTGAGTTTTAGGATGTGTTGGGCAAGGTTGTTACAGGTTGGTTGAGCCTTGGTTACATTTCCTTGTTGCCAAGTTTTTAGGCGGTCCGTTCGAGCGGGCCTTCTTGCGCTCGAGCGGGGTTTACACCCTTCCAGCATTTTGTGTTCCTGTAAAACATCTGCAAGTGTGTTTTCTACGCTCGAGCGGGCTTATTGGTGCTCGAGCGGGTAGTTCTTTTTCTAAAAAGTTCTGGGAGGTGAAAATCTAGGCTCGAGCGAACTGGTCTTTCACGCTCGAGCGGGTGTGTTTTGTCTTTGTGTCTTGGCACTCGAGCTGGCATTCTTGCGCTCGAGCGGACCCAGTTTTTTGTTCTTGATGCTCGAGCGTTCTGTTCTACGCTCGAGCGGACCTGTCGTATATCAGAGGGCAGCTGGGCATTTTTAAATCACTTTTTACATCCTCACTCTCTCCCTTACTTTTCAAAAACACCATTTGAGAGCTTCTCTCACTAAAACCTCCACTTCTCTCTAGGTATTGATCTAGTTAGAGTAATCTCTCACCCTTTGGCCTTTGTAAAAAGTGTGTTGATCGTCGAGGGCT
Organism: Camellia granthamiana; assembly: GCA_036172215.1. Taxonomy (NCBI): domain Eukaryota; kingdom Viridiplantae; phylum Streptophyta; class Magnoliopsida; order Ericales; family Theaceae; genus Camellia; species Camellia granthamiana. The sequence continues at coordinate 71,899,093 of CM069908.1, read as the reverse complement.
ACATTTTGGTCTGAGAATTTTGGGATTTGGAGCATCTTTGTTTTCTTCATTTTCTTCGTTAGTATTCATCTCTTGAGGTAGGGATTCCTACTCACTCTTATGGGCTTTGACCTAGATTTTGAGCTTTTGTATAAATGGTTTTGGGTTTTGAAAGTTAGGGTTTCAAATATGTATTTGGGTTACAAAATGAGTATATTGATGTTGTTGGTAATATTTGGACTCTTGGGGTCAATATTGAGGAGAATGGAGAAAATGCATGTTTGGGTATATATGGGTCATTAATGTAATTAATGACATTTGTTGAGAAAATAAGAAATTGACTTTAATATAATGAAATTGGCTCATTATGAGATGGGATAGTGGAGTTGGATTTATAAATCATTCACTTTTGAAAATACGGATACTTTATCTATTAACACTTTTATTATCTGTTTAGAAATAATTGCTTTGGGCTGCCGGTGGAGGGTAGTCTTGATTGTTGTAGACAATGCATGATGATTAGGAAAACTAAACCTGATCAATTGAATGTGTCATAGAATATGACGGTTGAAATAAAACATTAACTTTATGTATGGATTGATTGTGTATATGACCTATGTTTATATACATTGTGTTGCGTGGAAGGAGATAGGGGATGTACTCCACGGTTTGGGGGAAGATAGGGGATGGACCTCTAAACCGGATATTGTTGGGAGGAGATAGGGGATGGACTCCGTTGATACATCACTAAAATGTGTATCTATTGAAGTGTTGATACAGCTTATATGCTTATCTATTGAAGTGTTGATACAGCTCATATGTTTATCTACTGAAGTGTTGATACAGCTCATATGCTTATCCGTTGAAGTGTTGATACCGCTAGTATGCTTATCTATTGTGAAGTGGGGAATGTTTAATATGAGTTATCATCTCATTTAAAGTGTTGGGCCAGGTTTTGGGCCATAGTTATGAATTGTGAATTGAATAGGAAATGGAAAATGAAGTGAAACATGGACACATTTGTCATGTAATGGAAATGGTTTATGAATTGGTTTATGTGAGTCAAACATTTATCAATTGCTGATGTCTTAGTTACTGCTCATACTATGTTTAGAATATCTCTACTGGGCGTTGCCTCACCCTATATGGGACATCATTTTCAGGTACAGGTAGCATGCCACCTCGAAGAACATAGCTTGGGAGGCTAGAGGCAGACAGACTATTTTGTTGTTTTGTTTTCTTTTGATGTATTACATGTAAATTCAAGCCAAGGGCTTAATATGTATTTGAGTTAGCACTCTTCTTTTTGTAACCAAGTGTTGACTTGGAAAGCTGTAAGCCCATAGGGCATTTGCTTTTGTTGTTAACATGTAATACTTTTGTAAGAACTACTCTGATGAATAGAAAAGTGTTCATTTCTCTTATGTCATTGCATGTCTAAAATGATGGATTTTATGTATTATTTTGAGGGCGTTACAACTTGGTATCAGAGCGTACCGGGTTCGAATACTTTGGGCATGTGGGAAGTGATTAGTATCACAATGGGTTTGTCTCGCTTGTTAGAGACTTATGTGTAAAGTTATGTGCTTATGTGATAACATGTTTATGTGACTACGTGGGTATGGGATTTAGTTTCTAGGATGTTGATTGAATCCTTGGGTTTCTGGGGGCCCTTTTGGAAAAGCACTTGATCAATGCTATTTCTAACTGGAACTCTAGTAACGCCTCGGGACTATCATTATCCGGAAATGGAATTCATAAGTGCTTCTGTGTTTATGTGCATACGTGGAGTGAATTACAGTTGTCCATGTATTAGGACGCGAGTGTTATAGCTTCGGCACATTTGTGAATGTGCTAACCTCTTCGTTACCTTTATTAGGATGTCAGGACGAGGCGGTAGGCGTGGTAGGCCTAGAAGGCAGGAAGTGCCTATACCAGATGAGATTCCGGTGATGTAGGAGGGAGTTGGCCAGGCTAATGTGGCCGAGCCAGCAGGTCAGCAGGCTATGGGCGACTTAGCCCGTGGGATAGCCGATGCTCTGAGGGAGGATATTCTCAGAGCTGAGAATTCAGTTCAGGCTGAAGTGCAGGCCCCGGTTGTTGATGCAGGGCCTTCCTTCTTGAAGAGGGAGTTCTTCCGGTCTAATCCGGATGAGTTTGTCGGGGACCCGAAGGAGCCACTTAAGGCGGATGAGTGGTTGGAATAGATAACAAAGACGTTCGAGATGCTTGGCATCGAGGACGGAGCACTGAAAGTGACCTTGGCATCTTTCCAGCTTAAGGGGGATGCGGGTCAATGGTGGAAGTTTACGAGAGGCCGTATTGGTGGCACGTGGGAGGCTTTTGTGGATGCTTTCCAGGGGAAGTACTTATCTCCAGCTGTTAAAGAGAAACTGAGAGACCAGTTTTGCCAGCTTAAGCAGATGGGTTTGTCAGTGGCCGAGTATGAGGCTGCTTTTACTAGCTTGTCCAGGTTTGCACCTGAACTTGTGGCGTCCGAGGAACGCCGTTGCCTCGAGTTTGAGAAGAAGTTGAGACGTGGACTCAAGATGAGAGTTGGGGGTTCTATGAACCGGGACTTTGGGCGTCTTGTGGATGCTGCAGCCTATATGGAGATCATGATGCAAGAGGAGGAGGAGGACAGAGCGGTCCCAAGAAAAGCCAGGATGGTCAGGGTGATGGCAGGAGACAGAGGGGTTCTCACCATCAGCAGTCTTAGGGAGGGTTTGCTAGATCGACCTTTCCAGTGCCGAGTGCAGGCTCGAAGAGAGGCAACTAGGAAGGCAACACCTGTTTCAAATGTGGTCAGCTGGGCCACAAGTCTCCAGTTTGCCCATAGAGGGGAGGAGGTCAGAGAGCTGCTTCTTCATCAGCTCGACCTTTGGGCCAGAGTCAGGGCAGGGGTCAGCCTCTGTCTTGCTATCAGTGTGGTCAGCCTGGGCACCTGAAGAGGTTTTACCCACAGTTGAGTGCCACTTCGAGAGCGTCTGGTTCTAGACAGACGCAGAGTTATCAGCCAGCTGAGTCTGTGCAGGCCTCGAGGGCCAATCCGGGAGCTTCATCGTCCTAGTCTGTGCAGGAGTCTTTTGCTCCTAGAGGTGAGCAGGTTGATCAGGGACCTACAGGGCGCGTGTATGCTGTTACTGCACAGGACCTGGTATCGGCTCCATGTGTTGTGAGAGGTGCCTTTCTGTTTTACAACTCGGTTGCTAGTGTGTTGATTTATAAGGGTGCGTCTCATTCCTTTGTATCAGCTGCATTTGCATCTATTTTGGGTTTGGAGTTGGCACAGTTAGCATCTCCTATTTGTGTTGTATCACCTGTTGGGGGTGAGTTGAGTTTGAAACACAGGTGTAGAGGTTGTGCTATAGAGGTAGCAGATCGTCGGCTTCCATTTCCTTTTGTAGTTATGCCCATGTCGAGATTTGATGTTATTTTGGGTATGGACTGGTTATCGTCATACCGAGCTGTTATTGATTGTTACTGCCAGAGGGTCACAGTATGTACCTTGAGCGGGGATTGTTTCCATTTCTAAGGGGATCGGGTTGGTAGTGTGTTGCCACCGGTGTATGATCCGCGAGGGCGGAGCGAGCTTAGTGGTCTTCTTGCTAGTCTTTCAAATAGTGAGTGTGATGAGACCCAAATTGTATTGCCGAGAGTGGTCTGTGAGTATTCGGATGTTTTTCCCGAGGACCTCGTTAGTTTGCCACCTCACCGAGAGATTGAGTTCTCCATTAATCTAGTGCCCGGCACGGCACCGATTTCTATGGCACCTTATTGTTTTGCCCTAGCCGAGTTGGTTGAGTTGAAGATTCAGCTCCAGGAATTGCTAGATAAAGGCTTTATTCGCCCTAGTGTTTCGCCGTGGGGAGCACCGGTCCTCTTTGCTAAAAAGAAAGATGGTGCCTTGAGACTTTGTATCGGCTACCGAAAGTTGAATCGGGCTACGGTCAAGAATAAGTACCCTATGCCCCGTATAGATGACTTGTTTGACCAGTTGAAGGGTTCCCGTTGTTTCTCTAATATAGACTTGAGATCGGGTTATCACCAGTTGAGGGTCAGGGAGGAGGATATTCCGAAGACGACATTCCGTACGCGATATGGCCATTATGAGTTTCTGGTGATGCCATTTGGGCTCACCAATGCACCGGCAGTCTTTATGGACTTGATGAACCGGATCTTCCGAGAATTCTTAGATCGCTTTGTGGTCAATTTCATAGACGACATTTTGATTTATTCGCCTTCTGAGGAAGAGCATGGGGAACACTTCAGAGTGGTGCTTGAGTTGCTTAGAGCCCATAGGCTGTATGCCAAATTTGGGAAGTGTGAATTCTGGCTAGAAGAAGTCAAGCTCTTAGGCCATGTGGTTTCCGGGGAAGGGGTGTCTGTCGATACATCCAAGATAGAGGCAGTGCAAGATTGGGCACAGCCTAAGAGCGTTTTCGAGATCCGCAGTTTTCTGGGATTAGCTGGGTATTACCGCTGATTTGTGAGAGATTTCTCCAGGCTAGCTTCGCCGTTGACTAGATTGACGCGGAAAGGGGTCAAGTCTGCATGGAGTGAGACTTATGAAAATTCGTTCCAGGAATTGAAGGTTAGATTGACCACCGCTCCGTTTTGATTATTCTGGAGAGAGGTTTGGGTTATGCGGTTTATTATTATGCCTCAAGAGAGGGTTTGGGTTGTGTGTTGATGCAAGAGGGTAAAGTGGTAGCCTATGGCTCACGTCAGTTGAAAATTCACGAGAAGAATTACCCTACACATGACCTAGAGCTAGCAGCTATGATCTTTGCCTTGAAAATTTGGAGGCACTACCTTTATGGTGAGAGGTTCGAGGCATTCTCGGATCATAAGAGTCTGAAGTATCTGTTTACACAGAGGGACTTGAATTTGAGGCAGAGAAGATGGATGGACTTCATTGAGGACTACGATTTCGAGTTGCACTATCACCCGGGTAAGGCCAATGTTGTGGCCGATGCCCTTAGCAGGAAATCCATTAGTGATGTAGCTTGTATAGCCATCCGGGAGTGGGAGATGTTCGGGGCACTTGGGGAGTTTGATTTGCTTCTGGGTGAATCTGTTAAGGCTACGGCCTTGTTTTCTGTTGTTGCGCAGCCTACACTCGTGACTTGGGTGTTAGAGGCACAGAGAGGTGGCCTTGAGGTAGAGTCTCTCCGAGAGAAGATCTCCAGTGGGAAGATTGAGAAGGTTTTGGCAGTGTATCCCGACCAGAGTGTGAGATACCGAGACCGTTTGTTTGTGCCAGAGTCTTGCCGAGAGGAAGTACTCTGAGAGTTTCACCATTCACGCCTTGCGGTGCATCCGGGAGGCACTAAGATGTATCGGGATTTGGGTCGCCAATTTTGGTGGCGGGGTATGAAGAAGGATGTGACGGTTTTCGTGTCGAAGTGCCTTACTTGTCAGCAAGTGAAGGCCGAGCTTCAGAGGCCAGCGGGTTTGTTGCAACCCTTGCCTATTGCCGAGTGGAAGTGGGAGCATGTCACTATGCACTTCGTTGTAGGTCTTCCGAGCACTCAGCGGGGTAGTGATGCTATTTGGGTGGTTGTAGACCGGTTGACTAAGTCGGCGCAGTTTATCCCTATGCGCGTGAGAGATTCGATAGATCATCTTGCCGATTTGTATATTTGGGACATAGTGAGGTTGCACGAGGTCCCAGTGACGATCGTCTCAGATAGAGATCCTCGTTTTACTACTAGGTTGTGGCAGAGTTTGCAGAGTGCCTTGGGCACTAAGTTGACCTTTAGCACGACTTATCATCCTCAGACTGACGGGCAGTCCGAGCGTACTATTCAGATCCTTGAGGATATGCTTTGAGGTTGTGTCCTTGACTGTAGTGGGGCGTGGGAAAGGCACTTGCCATTGGTAGAGTTTGCCTACAACAACAGCTTTCAGTCTAGTATCGGTATGGCACCGTTTGAGGCCTTGTATGGCCGACCTTGTAGGTCTCTAGTTTGTTGGGCCGAGGTGGGTGATGCACCTTTGTTGGGCCTGGAGTTGGTGAGAGAAACGACGAGGAAAGTTGAGCTTATCCGTAAGAGGCTTGTTACAGCCCATAGTCGCCAAAAGAGTTATGCCGACCGTAAGATGAGGCCTTTGGCATTTGAGACAGGTGATCATGTTTTTCTGAAAATATCACCTGGGCGAGGTTTGATGAGGTTCAGAAAGAGTGGGAAGTTATCCCTTCGGTTTATCGGTCCCTTTGAGATCCTTGAGAGGATTGGGGAGATTGCTTATCGTTTGGCTTTGCCACCACAGTTGTCCGGGGTACATGACGTATTTCATGTTAGTACGCTTCGGAAGTACGAGCTGGATCCATCCCATGTGTTGGATTGGACCGATTTGGAGGTAGATGAGGATGCCTCGTATGAGGAGAGACCGGTTCGGGTCTTGGATAGGCGGGATCAAGTCTTGCGAGGCAAGACCATTCCCTTGGTAAAGGTTTTGTGGACACATTATGGACTGGAGGAGGCCACTTGGGAACGCGAGTTGGAAGTCCGTGAGAAATATTCGGACATGTTTGTTGATGTGTAATCATGTATTGGAAATTTTGTAATATTGTTGAACTTTAAGAGCATTATATATGTCTTAAGTTGTGAAACATTGTATATGTTTTGGTTTATGGAAGTATATTTTGAAACTTGCCTTGGAATGGAAGTTTAATGTAACACTGCATATGTTGAATGTATTGTAGAAATGGAAATATATCATGAGTACTGAATATCATATAGAATTGTGGAATTTTAGGGAATGCATACGTATAATGCATGTTGTGGAAAATATTGTGATTTGCCTCTTGAATAGAGGGGATGACCGGCACTGGGTCAGGTTGTGGAACATTGAGTGGTAATAATGTTGGTAATTGAGAAAATCTTGTTTTTTGAAAAAATTGTATTTAATTTCGGGGATGAAATTCTTTAAGGGGGAAAGGTTGTAGCGATCCCGGTTTTCCCTTTCTTTGTTTGTTGTATTCCAGACTTTGGCTCCGTGGAACTGGTGGTTGTATATCTTGTTGTCATCCTTTAATGTCATATGTTTGAGTTTTAGGATGTGTTGGGCAGGGTTGTTACAGGTTGGTTGAGCCTTGGTTACATTTCCTTGTTGCCCAGTTTTTAGGCGGTCCGCTCGAGCGGGCCTTCTTGCGCTCGAGCGGGGTTTATACCCTTCCAGCATTTCGTGTTCCTGCAAAACATCTGCAAGTGTGTTTTCTACGCTCGAGCGGGTTTTCTACGCTCGAGCGGGTAGCGCTCGAGCAGGCTTATTGGCGCTCGAGCGGGTAGTTCTTTTTCTAAAAAGTTCTGGGAGGTGAAAATCTACACTCGAGCGGACTGGTCTTTCGCGCTCGAGCGGGTGTGTTTTGTCTTTGTGTCTTGGCGCTCGAGCTGGCATTCTTGCACTCGAGCGGACCCGGTTTTTTGTTCTTGACGCTCGAGCGTTCTGTTCTACGCTGGAGCGGACCTGTCGTATATCAGAGGGCAGCTCGGCATTTTTAAATCACTTTTTACATCCTCACTGTCTCTCTTACTTTTCAAAAACGCCATTTGAGAGCTTCTCTCACTAAAACCTCCACTTCTCTCTAGGTATTGATCTAGTTAGAGTAATCCCTCACCCTTTGGCCTTTGTAAAAAGTGTGTTGATCGTCGAGCGCTACATTTTGATTCGAGAATTTTAAGATTTGGAGCATCTTTGTTTTCTTCATCTTCTTCGTTGGTATTCATCTCTTGAGGTAGGGATTCCTACTCACTCTTATGGGCTTTGACCTAGATTTTGAGCTTTTGTATAAATGGTTTTGGGTTTTGAAAGTTAGGGTTTCAAATATGTATTTGGGTTACAAAATGAGTATATTGATGTTGTTGGTAATATTTGGACTCTTGGGGTCAATATTGAGGAGAATGGAGAAAATGCCATGTTTGGGTATATATGGGTCATTAATGTAATTAATGACATTTGTTGAGAAAATAAGAAATTGAGTTTCATATAATGAAATTGGCTCATTATGAGATGGGATAGTGGAGTTAGATTTATAAATCATTCACTTTTGAAAATACGGATACTTTATCTATTAACACTTTTATTATCTGTTTAGAAATAATTGCTTTGGGCTACCGGTGGAGGGTAGTCTTGATTGTTGTAGACAATGCATGATGATTAGGCAAACTAAACCTGATCAATTGAATGTGTCATAGAATATGACGGTTGAAATAATACATTAACTTTATGTATGGATTGATTGTGTATATGACCTATGTTTATATACATTATGTTGCGTGGAAGGAGATAGGGGATGTACTCCACGGTTTAGGGGAAGATAGGGATGGACCTCTAAACCGGATATTGTTGGGAGGAGATAGGGGATGGACTCCGTTGATACATCACTAAAATGTGTATCTATTGAAGTGTTGATACAGCTTATATACTTATCTATTGAAGTGTTGATACAGCTCATATGCTTATCTACTGAAGTGTTGATACAGCTCATATGCTTATCCGTTGAAGTGTTGATACCGCTAGTATGCTTATCTATTGTGAAGTGGGGAATGTTTAATATGAGTTATCATCTCATTTAAAGTGTTGGGCCAGGTTCTGGGCCATATTTATGAATTGTGAATTGAATAGGAAATGGAAAATGAAGTGAAACATGGACACATTTGTCATGTAATGGAAATGGTTTATGAATTGGTTTATGTGAGTCAAACATTTATCAATTGCTGATGTCTTAGTTACTGCTCATACTATGTTTAGAATATCTCTACTGGGCGTTGCCTCACCCTATATGGGACATCATTTTCAGGTACAGGTAGCATGCCACCTCCAAGGACATAGCTTGGGAGGCTAGAGGCAGACAGACTATTTTGTTGTTTTGTTTTCTTTTGATGTATCACATGTAAATTCAAGCCAAGGGCTTAATATGTATTTGAGTTAGCACTCTTCTTTTTGTAACCAAGTGTTGACTTGGAAAGCTGTAAGCCCATAGAGCATTTGCTTTTGTTGTTAACATGTAATACTTTTGTAAGAACTACTCTGATGAATAGAAAAGTGTTCATTTCTCTTATGTCATTGCATGTCTAAAATGATGGATTTTATGTATTATTTTGAGGGCGTTACAACTTGGTATCAGAGCGTACCGGGTTCGAATACTTTGGGTACGTGGGAAGTGATTAGTATCACAATGGGTTTGTCTCACTTGTTAGAGACTTATGTGTAAAGTTATGTGCTTATGTGATAACATGTTAATGTGACTACGTGGGTATGAGATTTAGTTTCTAGGATGTTGATTGGATCCTTGGGTTTCTGGGGGCCCTTTTGGAAAAGCACTTGATCAATGCTATTTCTAACTAGAACTCCAGTAACGCCTCGGGACTATCATTATCCGGAAATGGAATTCGTAAGTGCTTATGTGTTTATGTGCTTACGTGGAGTGAATTACAGTTGTCCATGTATTAGGACACAAGAGTTATAGCTTCGGCACATTTGTGAATGTGCTAACCTCTTCGTTACCTTTATTAGGATGTCAGGACGAGGCGGTAGGCGTGGTAGGCCTAGAAGGCAGGAAGTGCCTATATCGGATGAGATTCCGGCGATGCAGGAGGGAGTTGGCCAGGCCAATGTGGCCGAGCCAGCAGGTCAACAGGCTATGGGCGACTTAGCCCATGGGATAGTCGATGCTCTGAGGGAGTCTATGGGTATTCTCAGAGCTGACAATTCAGTTTAGGCTCAAGTGCAGGCCCCGGTTGTTGATGCAGGGCCTTCCTTCTTGAAGAGGGAGTTCTTCCGGTCTAATCCGGATGAGTTTGTCGGGGACCCGAATGAGCCACTTAAGGCGGATGAGTGGTTGGAACAGATAACAAAGACATTCGAGATGCTTGGCATCGAGGACGGAGCACTGAAAGTGACCTTGGCATCTTTCCAGCTTAAGGGGGATGCGGGTCAATGATGGAAGTTTACGAGAGGCCGTATTGGTGGCACGCGGGAGGCTTTTGTGGATGCTTTCCCGGGGAAGTACTTATCTCTAGCTGTCAGAGAGAAGCTGAGAGACCAGTTTTGCCAGCTTAAGCAGATGGGTTTGTCAGTGGCCGAGTATGAGGCTGCTTTTACTAGCTTGTCCAGGTTTGCACCTGAACTTGTGGCGTCCGAGGAACGCCGTTGCCTCGAGTTTGAGAAGAAGTTGAGACGTGGACTCAAGATGAGAGTTGGGGGTTCTATGAACCGGGACTTTGGGCGTCTTGTGGATGCTGCAGCCCATATGGAGATTATGATGCAGGAGAATGAGGAGGGACAGAGAGGCTCCAAGATGAGCCAGGATGGTCAGGGTGATGGCAGGAGACAGAGGGGTTCTAACCCTCCGCAATCTCAGGGAGGGTTTTCTAGATCGACCTTTCCAGTGCCATGTGCAGGCTCGGGGAGAGGCAACCAGGGAGACATCACCTGTCTCAAATGTGGTCAGCTGGGCCACAAGTCTCCAGTTTGCCCATAGAGGGGAGGAGGTCAGAGAGCTGCTTCTTCATCAGCTCGACCTTTGGGCCAGAGTCAGGACAGGGGTCAGCCTCTGTCTTGCTATCAGTGTGGTCAGCCTGGGCACCTGAAGAGGTTTTGCCCACAATTGAGTGCCACTTCGGGAGCGTCTGGTTCTAGACAGACGCAGAGTTATCAACCAGCTCAATCTGTGCAGGCCTCGAGGGCCAATCCAGGAGCTTCATCGTCCTAGTCTGTGCAGCAGTCTTTTGCTCCTAGAGGTGAGCAGGTTAATTAGGGACCTACAGGGCGCGTGTATGCTGTTACTGCACAGGACCTAGTAGCAACTCCATCTGTTGTGAGAGGTACCTTTCTGTTTTACAACTCGGTTGCTAGTGTGTTGATTGATACGGGTGTGTCTCATTCCTTTGTATCTGCTGCATTTGCATCTGTTTTGGGTTTGGAGTTGGCATAGTTAGCATCTCCTATTTGTGTTGTATCACCTGTTGGGGGTGAGTTGATTTTGAAACACGGGTGTAGAGGTTGTGATATAGAGGTAGCAGATCGTCGGCTTCTATTTCCTTTTGTAGTCATGCCCATGTCGGGATTTGATGTTATTTTGGGTATGAACTGGTTATCGTCATACCGAGCTGTTATTGATTGTTACCGCCAGAGGGTCACAGTATGTACCTTGAGCGGGGATTGTTTCCATTTCTTGGGGGATCGAGTTGGTAGTGTGTTGCCACCGGTGTATGATCCGCGAGGGCAGAGCGAGCTTAGTGGTCTTCTTGCTAGTCTTTCGAATAGTGAGTGTGATGAGACCCAGATTGTATTGCCGAGAGTGGTCTGTGAGTATTCGGATGTTTTTCCCGAGGACCTCATTAGTTTGCCACCTCACCGAGAGATTGAGTTCTCCATTGATCTAGTGCCCGGCACGACGCTGATTTCTATGGCACCTTATTGTTTTGCCCTAGCCGAGTTGGTTGAGTTGAAGATTCAACTCCAGGAATTGCGAGATAAGGGCTTTATTCGCCCTAGTGTTTCGCCGTGGGGAGCACCGGTCCTCTTTGCTAAAAAGAAAGATGGTGCCTTGAGACTTTGTATCGACTATCGAAAGTTGAATCGGGCTACGGTCAAGAATAAGTACCCTATGCCCTGTATAGATGACTTGTTTGACCAGTTGAAGGGTTCCCGTTGTTTCTCTAAGATAGACTTGAGATCGGGTTATCACCAGTTGAGGGCCAGGGAGGAGGATATTCCGAAGACGGCATTCCGTACACGGTATGGCCATTATGAGTTTCTGGTGATGCCATTTGGGCTCACTAATGCACCGGCAGTCTTTATGGACTTGATGAACCGGATCTTCCGAGAATTCTTAGATCGCTTTGTGGTCATTTTCGTAGACGACATTCTGATTTATTCACCTTCTGAGGAAGAGCATGAGGAACACTTCAGAGTGGTGCTTGAGTTGCTTAGAGCCCATAGGCTGTATGCCAAGTTTGGGAAGTGTGAATTCTGGCTAGGAGAAGTCAAGTTCTTAGGCCATGTGGTTTCCAGGGAAGGGGTGTCTGTCGATACATCCAAGATAGAGGCAGTGCAGGATTGGGTACAGCCTAAGAGTGTTTTCGAGATCCGCAGTTTTCTGGGATTAGCTGGGTATTACCGCTGATTTGTGAGAGATTTTTCCAGGCTAGCTTCGCCGTTGACTAGATTGACGCGGAAAGGGGTCAAGTTTGCATGGAGTGAGACTTGTGAAAAGTCGTTCCAGGAATTGAAGGTTAGATTGACCACCGCTCCATTTTGATTATTCCGGAGAGAGGTTTGGGTTATGCGGTTTATTGTTATGCCTCACGAGAGGGTTTGGGTTGTGTGTTGATGCAAGAGGGGAAAGTGGTAGCCTATGGCTCACGTCAGTTGAAAATTCAGGAGAAGAATTACCTTACACATGACCTAGAGCTAGCAGCTGTGATCTTTGCCTTGAAAATTTGGAGGCACTACCTTTATGGTGAGAGGTTCAAGGCATTCTCGGATCATAAGAGTCTGAAGTATCTGTTTACACAGAGGGACTTGAATTTGAGGCAGAGAAGATGAATGGAGTTCATTGAGGACTACGATTTCGAGTTGCACTATCACCTGGGTAAGGCCCATGTTGTGGCCGATGCCCTTAGCAGGAAATCCATTAGTGATGTAGCTTGTATAGCCATCCGGGAGTGGGAGATGTTGGGGCACTTGGGGAGTTTGATTTGCTTCTGGGCGAATCTGTTGAGGCTGCGGCCTTGTTTTCTGTTGTTGCGCAGCCTACACTCGTGACTCGGGTGTTAGAGGCACAGAGAGGTGACCTTGAGGTAGAGTCTCTCCGAGAGAAGATCTCCAGTGGGAAGATTGAGAAGGTTTTGGCAGTGTATCCCGACCAGAGTGTGAGATACCGAGACCGTTTGTTTGTGTTGGAGTCTTGCCGAGAGGAAGTACTCCGAGTGTTTCACCATTCACGCCTTGCGGTGCATCCGGGAGGCACTAAGATGTATCGAGATTTGGGTCGCCAGTTTTGGTGGCGGGGTATAAAGAAGGACGTGGCGGTTTTCGTGTCGAAGTGCCTTACTTGTCAGCAAGTGAAGGCCGAGCATCAGAGGCCAGCGAGTTTGTTGCAACCCTTGCCTATTGCCGAGTGGAAGTGGGAGCATGTCACTATGGACTTTGTTGTAGGTCTTCCGAGCACTCAACGGGGTAGTGATGCTATTTGGGTGGTTGTAGACTGGTTGACTAAGTCAGCACACTTTATCCCTATGCGCTTGAGAGATTCGGTACATCATATTGCCGATTTGTATATTTGGGACATAGTGAGGTTGCGCGAGGTCCCAGTGACGATCGTCTCAGATAGAGATCCTCGTTTTACTGGTAGGTTGTGGCAGAGTTTGCAGAGTGCCTTGGGCACTAAGTTGACCTTTAGCACGGCTTATCATCCTCAGACTGACGGGCAGTCCGAGCGTACTATTCAGATCCTTAAGGATATGCTTTGTGGTTGTGTCCTTGACCTTAGTGGGACGTGGGAGAGGCACTTGCCATTGGTAGAGTTTGCCTACAACAACAGCTTTCAATCTAGTATCGGTATGGCACCGTTTGAGGCCTTGTATGGCTGACCTTGTAAGTCTCCAGTTTGTTAGGCCGAGGTGGGTGATGCACCTTTGTTGGGCCCGGAGTTGGTGAGAGAAACGACGGAGAAAGTTGAGCTTATCCGTAGGAGGCTTGTTACAGCCCAGAGTCGCCAAAAGAGTTATGCCGACCGTAGGAGGAGGCCTTTGGCATTTGAGACGGGTGATCATGTTTTTCTAAAAATATCACCTATGTGAGGTTTGATGAGGTTTGAAAAGAGTGGGAAGTTATCCCCTCGGTTTATCGGTCCCTTTGAGATCCTTGAGAGGATTGGGGAGGTTGCTTATCGTTTGGCTTTGCCACCACAGTTGTCTGGGGTACATGACGTATTTCATGTTAGTATGCTTCGGAAGTACAAGCCGGATCCATCCTATGTGTTGGATTGGACCGATTTGGAGGTAGATGAGGATGCCTCGTATGAGGAGAGACCGGTTCGGGTCTTGGATAGGGGGGATCAAGTCTTGCGAGGCAAGACCATTCCCTTGGTAAAGGTTTTGTGGAAACATCATGGACTGGAGGAGGCCACTTGGGAACGCGAGTTGGAAGTCCGTGAGAAATATCCGGACATGTTTGTTGATGTGTAATCATGTATTGGAAATTTTGTAATATTGTTGAACTTTAAGAGCATTATATATGTCTTAAGTTGTGAAACATTGTATATGTTTTGCTTTATGGGAGCATATTTTGAAACTTGCCTTGGAATGGAAGTTTAATGTAACATTGCATATGTTGAATGTATTGTAAAAATGGAAATATATCATGAGTACTGAATATCATATAAAATTGTGGAATTTCAGGCAATGCATACTTATAATGCATGTTGTGGAAAATATTGTGATTTGCCTCTTGAATAGAGGGGATGACCGGCACTGGGTCAGGTTGTGGAACATTGAGTGGTAATAATGTTGGTAATTGAGAAAATCTTGTTTTTGAAAAAATTGTATTTAATTTCGGGGAAGAAATTCTTTAAGGGGGAAAGGTTGTAGTGATCCCGGTTTTCCCTTTCTTTGTTTGTTGTATTCCAGACTTTGGCTCCGTGGAACTGGTGGTTGTATATCTTGTTGTCATCCTTTAATGTCATATGTTTGAGTTTTAGGATGTGTTGGGCAGGGTTGTTACAGGTTGGTTGAGCCTTGGTTACATTTCCTTGTTGCCCAGTTTTTAGGCGGTCCGCTCGAGCGGGCTTTCTTGCGCTCGAGCGGGGTTTACACCCTTCCAGCATTTCGTGTTCCCGCAAAACATCTGCAAGTGTGTTTTCTACGCACGAGCGGGTTTTCTACGCTCGAGCGGGTAGTGCTCGAGCAGGCTTATTGGCGCTCAAGCGGGTAGTTCTTTTTCTAAAAAGTTCTGGGAGGTGAAAATCTACGCTCGAGCGGACTGGTCTTTCGCGCTCGAGCGGGTGTGTTTTGTCTTTGTGTCTTGGCACTCGAGCTGGCATTCTTGCGCTCGAACGGACCCAATTTTTTGTTCTTGACGCTCGAGCATTCTGTTCTACGCTCGAGCGGACCTGTCGTATATCAGAGGGCAGCTGGGCATTTTTAAATCACTTTTTACATCCTCACTCTCTCTCTTACTTTTCAAAAATGCCATTTGAGAGCTTCTCTCACTAAAACCTCCACTTCTCTCTAGGTATTGATCTAGTTAGAGTAATCCCTCACCCTTTGGCCTTTGTAAAAAGTGTGTTGATCGTCGAGGGCTACATTTTGATCCGAGAAATTTGGGATTTGGAGCATCTTTATTTTCTTCATCTTCTTCGTTGGTATTCATCTGTTGAGGTAGGGATTCCTACTCACTCTTATGGGCTTTGACCTAGATTTTGAGCTTTTGTATAAATGGTTTTGGGTTTTGAAAGTTAGGGTTTCAAATATGTATTCGGGTTACAAAATGAGTATATTGATGTTGTTGGTAATATTTGGACTCTTGGGGTCAATATTGAGGAGAAGGGAAAAAATGCCATGTTTAGGTATATATGGGTCATTAGTGTAATTAATGACATTTGTTGAGAAAATAAGAAATTGAGTTTAATATAATGAAATTGGCTCATTATGAGATGGGATAGTGGAGTTGGATTTATAAATCATTCACTTTTGAAAATACGGATACTTTATCTATTAACACTTTTATTATCTGTTTAGAAATAATTGTTTTGGGCTACCGGTGGAGGGTAGTCTTGATTGTTGTAGACAATGCATGATGATTAGGCAAACTAAACCTGATCAATTGAATGTGTCATAGAATATGACGGTTGAAATAATACATTAACTTTATGTATGGATTGATTGTGTATATGACCTATGTTTATATACATTGTGTTGCGTGGAAGGAGATAGGGGATGTACTCCACGGTTTAGGGGAAGATAGGGGATGGACCTCTAAACCGGATATTGTTGGGAGGAGATAGGGGATGGACTCCGTTGATACATCACTAAAATGTGTATCTATTGAAGTGTTGATACAGCTCATATGCTTATCTACTGAAGTGTTGTTACAGCTCATATGCTTATCTGCTGAAATGTTGATACAACTCATATGTTTATCTGTTGAAATGTTGATACAGCTAGTATGCTTATCTATTGTGAAGTGGGGAATGTTTAATATGAGTTATCATCTCATTTAAAGTGTTGGGCCAGGTTCTGGGCCATAGTTATGAATTGTGAATTGAATAAGAAATGGAAAATGAAGTGAAACATGGACACATTTGTCATGTAATGGAAATGGTTTATGAATTGGTTTATGTGAGTCAAACATTTATCAATTGTTGATGTCTTAGTTACTGCTCATACTCTGTTTAGAATATCTCTACTGGGTGTTGCCTCACCCTATATGGGACATCATTTTCAGGTACAGGTAGCATGCCACCTCCAAGGACATAGCTTGGGAGGCTAGAGGCAGACAGACTATTTTGTTGTTTTGTTTTCTTTTGATGTATTACAAGTAAATTCAAGCCAAGGGCTTAATATGTATTTGAGTTAGCACTCTTCTTTTTGTAACCAAGTGTTGACTTGGAAAGCTGTAAGCCCATAGAGCATTTGCTTTTGTTGTTAACATGTAATACTTTTGTAAGAACTACTCTGATGAATAGAAAAGTGTTCATTTCTCTTATGTCATTGCATGTCTAAAATGATGGATTTTATGTATTATTTTGAGGGCGTTACATAAAAACAGTGAGCTAAAACCCAGTGAATAACATTAAGGTAAAGGGGTTAGTGAATGAGATCCGAATATATCATAAGCGTAAAACGGATCATAGCATAATCATTCTCATATCAGAACATAATAATGGTACATCCCACAGAACATATCACATAACGTCTTCCGATTAGAGTAATCGATTCCGGATACCGATTAAATACATATCACCACAATGAAGTGGCTAACGAGATCTCGTAAACTTGTATGTCATGGACCCGCATTTTCATGTCGTCCCCCATGACTTGGGACTATCTATGGATGCCATAATAGATTTCAAACTTGGGATGTTCGTTCACGTAAACAGATATCATATCAGAAATCATAGCTTATCACATTTCATTTGGAACATAATTCATATGAACGTATCTTTATGATAACGTTACTCACAGTGGTTTCCTGCAACGGTCAATCAACTCTCGAGTCTTGACCTACAATCACAAAATACATAACACAAGCATGTCTTATCATTACACATTCAAGTGGCCAACACGGCGTAGCTTTCTTACTTTAATTGCCCATTCATTCCATGCTACATAACTTGTTCATATTGCCCATATACTCGGACTCAACACATATTTTCTAATTCACTTACTTATGTTATTTCTTAGCTTATTAATCTTTAACGGCTCATAAATCATGCCTAAGAATGCCCATAAAGAGATGAGAGTGAAGATATGCACTTAAAACATTTTTTGAAAACATGCTGAAAATAAGCTGGTGGCTAGAGCCAGCTTTTCTTGGCTAGAGCCAGCAGAAGGCAAAAACAGAGCTCGCTCAAGCTAAGACTTCTTCGCTCGAGCCAGCTTTTGCAGAGTTCAAAATTCTGAGAGCTCGAAATGTTGGCTCGAGCCACCACTTCTTCGCTCGAGCCAACTATAAATTTCTGGGCAGTAAGCTTAACAAAAATGGCTTCCAAACAACCTTTAAACCTTGGGGTCTTGCATGATTTGATCAAACACACAAAAATAGCTTTAGAAAACTTCAATACAAGTCCCCTGAAACATCTATTATTCAAAAACTCATCAATTCTTGAAAGGTTTGAACCAAAACTTCTTCATGCAATATTTTTCAACTCTTCCATTGTTTTTCAAAACATGCAAATGGTGACCAACAAACTCGTGAATTCTGGAACCATGGACAAGATTAAAGCTCACATGCATGTAAGGCCTTCAAAGCTCAAACTCAAAATGATGAAACCAAAGGTTAATCTCCAAGAATTTACATGCAAGTCATCATCTTGATCAAATACCCATTTCCTTACAAATATCTTGAAATTAGCTCAATAACTTGATGAAATCATGATGCATAGAAGGTTAACTACAGAAAATAGGCTCAAGACTCTTACCTAGATCCTTGATTCCAAACAACAAGAGATGGTCTTCCTAGTTCCCTTCTTTTTCTTCTAACTTGAGCTCTCTCACTCTAAAGTCAAACTCTCTCTCTCTCTAGCTTGAATTCTCTCAGTATAAGGGCTCAAATAAGCAGAAAGGAATGGTACAAACATTCTAACACTCAGCTGAACAAACACAACTCACACTCTCACACTCTGAATACACTACACGTGCACACACATGCACTACACCAACACACCCACAAGGATTTATCCTCTACACTCAACACCACCAAGGCTTAGCACGCCCTACTCTTAATCACATCTTGGATCACTAAAAGGATTAGATTAGGCACCAATCTTGCATTATTTAATCACACATAAGTAACCTTAATTTATTCAGGTTAGACCGAAATTCAATTAATCCAAAATAGTTCCCATCAAGGTTTAATTTAATCACATGCGATTTTTATCAAACCGAATCAATTTTTAACAAAACTTTTCAAATGGTTCTAAAAATTCTAATTAGTCAATCCATGTGCTCAATTCGGTTTCTGAAAGCATTTAGGCTAATAATTTCAGATTCAAAGTAGAAATCATGACAAATAATTTTCAAATCAGATAGATATACACAAATTACTACAACGCACATATCACAATCAATAATAACACATAATTCCATTCTAAACACTTAGTTAGCATTCTTAATTACGAATTAGTAGCTAATTACGGACCGGGGTTGTTACAGTCTCCCCACCTTAAGAAGTTTGGTCCTCCAAACTCAAGTTATCTTATATCAGAAATACAACTTCAACTCTTTACAACACAGAAGCATAACCATATACAGATATTAGGGTTCATATCAAAATGTTAGTCAAGAACAGATTCAGATACATGTTCATATTCTTATTCTTGTCCAGATCATACACAAATGTCACAAGTCTGGCTTAAACATACGTGGTGCATTCATTAGCACTAACAGAGCAGATACAGAACAGATGCAGACACGTGATGGTTATGAATAACCAGCTCCATAAAGGAACCTCCGAATCTGAGTAACAGAGAATAAACACGCTGAGCCCCATGATGGAGCCTCCGGTTCGGGTAACAGAGTACAGACAGATTAAGTTCCATGATGGAACCTCCGATACCGGGTAACAGCCAACACATATCACATAATACCAAGAGTCACACAAATACATATCAGAGATTGGACAATTATTCATTGCACAGTGCACATAACATATCATTTCGGAAAACAGATCTTATTTTATCAGACAGAAAATAGATACAGTCGAACATAACTTTACTAAGTTATTACTCACATTACTTATATCAAGTACTTATCGGGTCATAGATTTACACTGTTTCCATTTTCATAAGTAATTTCCCCTGTTAAGTTACAGAGATTTGACTTATTCATTTCCGAGTCATTCATCCGGTCTTTGTTCAATTTGGTTCTCAATTCGGTAATCCATCACAGTCAGTCCAGGTCATTCTAAAGTTATGAGGAATACAAGGCAAATTCGTACATTAATTCCATAGCAGTAGACGAAATTTTGAAGTAATCATTCATATCCTATTCATCAGCTTCAGTTCTCACAAATTCAATCGTACTATGTGTCAATACAGAAGCAATCATACTGATTACATATACTTCCAGATAGTCAGAGTTTATAATCAAACCTGTCTGTTGTCAACAAATCCCATCAGTTTTGAAGTACAGTAACACCAAAGCAATCATTCTCTAGTCAAACAAGTTCATGGTCATAACGGTAATACCGGGTAATTAATCACATGTCATATATACAGTACTCCCATATTCTCCAAGCATAAGTTACCAAATTCCATAATCCCATTTGTGTGTTTCCAATCGGCTATGGGCGTCTGGTAAAAAGTCATTTATAATCACATAGTCCGCTGTTGATGGTTCACATTCTTCCAAAGTGTTCGAGATTGATTCAAATTTTCATTCGGTTAGTTCCCTTAGCAACACAGCCTTGTCATTCAATCATAAGCAATTCACAATCCCCCATAATGTAATCAAATCAGATAATAGCTCTCAATAAGGGTCTCCTCAGATCAAATCAATGAAAGTTCAACCAGGTCATATCAGATGAAAGTTCTACCCAGTCATATCAAATAAAAGTTCAAAGCGTGAGTCATCAAACAGAAGTTCCATTAGTTAAACAAAGGTCTCATCAAACCACGGTTCTATCAAGTTAGATCAGGTAAACGTTCTATCCTTATCATTTCCAAACGAAGCACATTTCGTTCTACAGTTCATACTTCATTTGCTTAAGTGCATAGTCAGTAGTTCTATAGTTGTTCTAAGTTCCTCGGTTCTCAAATCACATCAGAGTTATGTATCACAATAGTTCATCTCGAAGAGTTCAGGTCATATACAATGTTACATTCTCCAAGTAAGTTCACATGTGGGTGCACAGGTATGTAATTGTTCATATCAGGAAGTAAGCATCACAGTCAATATAACAATTTCCCAGAGTCATAGTCCCAACGGTCAAGTTATCAACAAATAATCATATCAATCAATCTGAGCAAAGGTATAATCATATATGTACATGTCCAGAGTCTAATAACATTCTCAAGCAAAGGTATGCATATCTATACAAGTCCAAACATTTTCTACAGCATAGGTAATTGTTAAACATAAAGCTTCACAGTGTCGCACATATAGTCCGCATCAATCAGTAGATCTTAAAGGATTCATTAACCACAGTTCAACCCCATCAATTCTAATAGTATTGCAAGCATGGAAACATATATATACAGGTACGAGTCTAAAATAAATTATCATTCCAGCATTCGTTCACAATTCATAAGCAAAAGTTCATTCTTCCAAACTGACATAGGTTCTCAATTTTAGAAATTCCCCACGTGACTGATTCATATATACAATCCGAGATCACGGGTCTAATCATTCGATGATGTCACTCAAGAGTTAGTAGAAACATCGTCAAGAGGAATGGGGTTAAGGCCTTAGTAATGTTACCGAAACAAAAAAACCCAACCTAGTTGACTGGAGATCCCAAGATCTAGGTTCAAAGGGACAACCTAATTTCGTGTAACGGGTGGGTCACTGAAGAGGTAAATCTTCTTGGTCATTCATTTGTACAGTGATACCCTATTAGGGTAGAAGGTTAAGTTAATGCTTTTAATGACCTAAACGATATGAATAGTCAAGCGTGTTATAAAGAGATATCTTATATAGGTCACCTATGTAAGTGCAAAGTGGGGCCGCTTCTTTAAGAATTGGTAAGGCTGAATTCTTTAAAGCCACTCACTGAACCAGGCTAATGTTCTATGGCCATACCGGACACACAAGTGAGAATAAGAACAATGGTTGGACTAACTCCTGTGTGAGGTCTATTGTCTCGGTTTACACGAATGGTAGAACAGTTCAAGACATCACGTGCACCGGTCAGCCAGTAAATCTGATAGGCTTTCACTACGAAAGGTTCAAGGCCAACAACTACCTTTTCTGATGCAAGGTTAGTCTGTGTGCTCTATCCGAGTCTTTGTTGTAAATGTTGTTCATTTTTCTTTATTCGGTCAATTTTTATTCATGTGGGGGATTGTTATAAAAAAAATGGGTTTTTGGTAACTTTAATATGAAATTAAAGTAGGTCCCAACCATTGGTTGAGGTGGGATTAAATGGGTTTAGATTCTTTGTAACAAGGTCTTTACACCATAAAAAGAATGACCAAAAACCATTAAGAATTAAATGAGAAATTGTCTCATAAAGATGGTCTCATGAATAAGGTTTTGGGAATTGTGTATAACTACCAATCCCACATTGATTATAGAGGAAAGCTTTGATGGGTATTTAAACCTCAAGATTTTGATAAGGGCATGAGCCCTTTGGGGTATCCAAATTTTTTGAAGGAAGGGAGTTATGGATGTTTCAAGGATGGGCTTGGGCTAAGACTATGGTTTAAGTTGGTTATAGCAAACTTGCCACACGCCTGCACCGCCCTCCAGCTCGAACCGGGCCGGGTCTGGGTTCGTGGATCTTGGATCTTAGGCTTGGGGTTGGGGTTGGGCTTGGGCTTGAGGCTTGAGGCTTGCTGAAATGGATTACGTTTGGGCTGGGCCAGATTGTTGGTCCACCAACCTAAACTTTTTGAGCTAAGTCTGCTACAGATATACACACATATGTATGCAGAAAATAAATCTCAGATATTTTTTCCCATCAGTTTTGGTCTATTACTCCAACAGTTTTGTAGGAGTAATGGCCATTAGTTGCCAGCCTTCATGGGCATTAGTGGCTAGCCTTCATGTCTGGAGACTCCTCCTCTCTCCCCCATGGTGTATAAAAGAAGGCCCATCTCTTTTGGTTTTAGAACAGATTTTTGCTTCTAGAATACATACAGTCAATTTGCTTTTGCCTAGAATTTTCTTCTTGTGTAAGATAATGCTGTCATTGTCAATTTGCCAAAGCTAACAAAAGGTGTTTCTGTTTTAGCCAGTTTAAATCATCTTATCCTGGGAGACAGAAGTCGACGTTCCTCCAGCACCCACGGTGAGGTGGCTAATCTGTTTTAAGGACACTATGGTATCACACATAATTTGGTTTGATTCATCGTCTTCAATATATTATGTGATATATATTTCTGTTTCATGCTCTACTATGTAATTTAGCAAATAGGGATTTATTTGATGTTCTATAATTTAATTTATCAAATCATGGATCTATTTATCTTGTTTGATTACACAATTGAACAACACTATTAATGCCCAGACCTAGGTCTGAAACCCAACCCGATATTGGCCAATTTTCAATATCAAAAGGCCTTTTCTCACCAAAGAAGTTTCACCTTTCATTGTTTTCATCAGTTCTATTATTATGAACCACTATTTTCATTAACAACTCTACTGGGCAGTAGTGTGAACAAAAGAGAAGAGTTGTTTTGTTATCTAATAATTTTATTTGAACACTGTACGAAGGGTCAATTTGGGTCCATTAAAATTAATTAGGACCAATCAGAAAGTCCAAGATTGGTGGGCCTAGATTTGTCACCATCAAATGGGCCAAATCTCTCTAAGCCTTGAAAGGATTCAGATTCACGAACCTAGAGACTTATTCGAGCCCAGACTCAAAAGGGCATTGAGCAAGCCTAGAGATTCGAGGCATTCGGGCTTCGAACGGATTTGATCACAATCTAGAAGCCACTCCTTTGATTAGTCCTAGAGCATTTGTGAACTTGGAGCATTCTAAGATCAACCCACCAAAAACATGAGTGAGGTTAGAGCCTGAACAAATGGCCTGAATCCCAAGAACGGTGGGTAGAGATGAATTCACTTCGTCAATTAATTCAGCCTATACCCAATTTGAGATGGCACGACCTTGGGGGGTCCATGAGACTCGGCAATATTTGTAGCAGGGGGTCCCCTAGGACTACTCTGACCCTTTGGGATGCTTTGGGAGCATTAGTTCGGCATGGCTAAGAAGAGGGTTTCACCGAGGGGTTGATCTCATCTTCAGGACTTTTCTCATCCTCGGAGAGGTCACCTTCTTAGACAAAGTAGTTAGAGAGAATATCCCTTCCAAGTGCCTTGCACGTGGGACTCCACCATTTGAGTTGCCTATATATAGAGCACTCCTCATAGCTTTAAGGAGAAGGAATTGAAGAGAGAGAGAGAGAGAGAGCATTTAGGAGTTCTCATATTCCTTTCTTAAGAGTGAAAGTGAGAGCTTGCCATGGTTATCTCTCTCTAGTTTCTTTGTCATCTTCTTCACCCAACCTTTTCTTTCCATCATCTGTTCTCTGTGTAAGCTTCCATTAGTTGTGACGATTGAAGAATCTTAGCCTCAAAATTTATTTCTAGGAGATTCGAAGATTCTAGCGATATTCAAAGTTTCTGACAAGCCTTCAAAGATTCCAATGACTTTTTTGGCTTTCTTTGACTTTTCTAGCGACACTCTTGAACCCTTAGATACATTTTCGCAACTCTAGTAGAGAGACAGATTGGTTAATGGTCTCAATGAGATCCAAAACCCACACAACTCTGGTGAAGATAGCGGGAGAAGAAGTTCACCAACAAGGATCCTCCAATGGTGATGAGGAGAGGACCTTAGCTTAAGATCAACCACTCTTGCTCGAAACTATTCAAGGACTTCAAAATACCCAACATGAGATTCTTACCACTCTTTAGAATCTCACTCACACCATGTTGGTGATGAGTTCTACTTTTGCACCAACGTTGAATTGAAATCAAGTTGGAGTGCAAAATCAAACCCATGGAGGAGTAAACCACAACCAAGCTGCAGCCCAAGGAGAAGCAGGCCATGGCCAAGCTGTAGCTTACGACAACACAACAATAACGATAGCAGTAGAGTCGAGCCATGCCTAGGCTGCAATAAATGCAAATGCGGTGTTGTACACTACAACAACAGTAACACACGCCCAAGCCGCGACAAACAGCTATGTGAACCATACTCTGACCGTAGTAAATGGCAGCAACTTACTCGTGGCTGGGCTCTATGGTGGGCCAAGGTATGATCCAATGGCAATTGGGGGAGGTTCCAGAACAATGAATTGCGCTTCGACAGTGGTTAGTGTTCAAGAAAATTCCAAGGGCATGTTTGCACAAAATGAAGCTCCATCCGTACCCAATTTCATTCCACCAATAATAGGTTTGCAATTCCATAGGTGCCAATGGCTAATATCATCATCTATCCTCACCAATGGTAAATTTTCAATACCCGAATGACCAAGTCGCTTTAAGCTCAGCCTTCAGGTCTAAGCCAAGTTCCAGGAGTACCACCATCAAGTTCTTTTCTTCAATAATTTCTTACCCTCGCCGATGTGCAAGCCATGTTTGATCTCAAACAGGGCAAGAGGACTTTGCCCTCATTGCTTGATCTGGATGGCAAGCCACCATACCCTATCAAGATGTTAAGTAATTCATACCGAGTGGGGTACAAGGTGCCAAAATTCATCAAATTTGATGGAAAATAAGGAAATGCTCGAGAACATGTTGTTCGATTCATCAAGACTTTGGGGATTTGTGGTTCAAATCATGTCCTCCGACTGAGAGAATTCTCCAAGTCCCTCACCAATCGAGCATATAGTTGGTATGTTAACTTGGCCCTAAACTCTATCTGAAGTTGGGAGGACATGGTCAATAAATTCCACAACAAATTCTTTCAACTGGCCAAGAAGGTGACCACACTTACCCTATGTAAGGAAAAACAACGAGAAAGTGAGGACATCATCGACTATGTCAAAAGGTTTCAAGACAAGGCTGGAGATTTCCATGAAGCTATGAGGGAGAGTTACCTGGTTCAGATTTGTTAAGAGAGGGGATTGAACCGGTACAAATTGTTTCTTGTTAATCACAAACTACCCACCTTCACGACACTAGTGAAAACAGCTCGGAACATTAGCACACCCCAGGCTAAGGAGTTTGGATTCAAGGCTAGTTCAAACCTAGCATCAATTCATCTTGGGGACCTATCATTGCAGTAGCCCTGCATTTGATACTCGAAAGTCACAAGGAGGGACATAAAGGCCAAAAAATGAAGCAATGTGGGGGTGAGAAAAGCAATGTTTCTTATCCATGTGGAATCGAAGAGGTAAAAGCTCTAGTCAAAGAATGGGTGGCCGATGGAGAGCTAAAGTTACCTTATGTTGAGGAAGTCTTATCAAAGAAGGATTGTGACAGCCCCGAGTATTGTGTCTATCATTGCACATTGAAGCATCAGATAGAGGAGTGTTGCACTCTTAGGAAAAATTTTAGAAACCAAGTTAAGGCGGTCAAATTGAGGTTCAAAAAGTAAGGAACTCAAGACGCCTGAGAGCAACCATGTCCTTAGCACCAAGACAATGGCAAGAATGTTGGTATGATAGCATATGAAGGCTAATTGAAGCCATCGCCAATCTCGATGACGATGATTGCTATCTTGACGACAACTTCGAGTATGAGGGTGAACAAGTTTATTATGGAGATGCTCTCGATCCAAGGGCGGAGTATTTATGGCTCATATTGGAGGTCCCTTTGATCCAAAAAGAGGAGAAGAATACTATGGAGGAAGTCACCAAATTTGAATGGCATCATGTTTTGAATAAACCAAGGAGATGGTTAATTATGAGCCTTCAAGAGTAGAGAAAGACCCGAATCACTATGCAAAGACCCTGCAAGACTGTGTAATGTTCAAATAGTTCTTTGACCAACTTGGACTTTCCAAGGAGGCAAGGATAAAGATTACCAAGGCCATTAACATTGACGAGACACACCATGAAGAGTGCATATCAATTGAGGATCTATCCTGATGAAGGCAAGAGAGCAATTTAGTGCCATTACTTTCTCTGAGGCCGATTGAAAGTATCCTTTTTCTCATATCCGTTCGCTCTATATGACTGCCTATATCAACGGTGTTGAGTTCAAAAGGGCCTTTCTAGACAGTGGAGCCTCTATTAGCATTATGACTAGGGAAACTCTGGAAAGGTAGGGATTTCTGAGGATCGCATTGTAAGGCAATCAATAGTCATCACTGGCTTCAGGGGAGAAAGAAGAATTACTGTGGGATATGTAACAGTTGATATAGCTGTCGGAGAGATTCGCTCCACCACCAAGTTTCACATTACTGACTCCGAGACAAACTATCACATCATTATAGAGAGGACCAAGATGCATATATATAGGGTTGTATCATCAAGTTATCATCAATGTGTTAAGGTTAAATGAGGAAAGAAGACAGTGACAATTCAAGTTACAGAAAAGCCTTTCAAGACTCATGAAGCTCATTATTCAAATGTCGTCTACTTCACGGAATTGTCTATCGAAGAAATGCCTAATACCTCTAAGCCTCAGGGGGTCAAAATTCCTTGTTGGAAGGATATCAAAGATGATAAAAAGTCGAAAGAAGAATCAAGTAAGCGGGTGACATCCCAACCTAAAAGTCCTTTTGTTCCTCAGAAGGTGATGAAAGTCTAAAAATTAGGCAAGATGGTGTATTATTTGTAAAGATACAGGGAGTTAATTTCTCTAGCAACTGACTCCGAGTCAAAGAAAGAGCCTCCTGATAAGAACATAGTAATAAAACCTGAAATGGCCGCAGAATGCATGTAGGACAGGCCTCAACCTTAGTCTTAGCCTTAGCCCCAATAACTTATTGAAGTAAATCTAAGTGATGGGCAAGATGCTCCAAGGTCGATATTCACAAGTTCGAACCTTAGCCCCGAAAAACGGGAGCAATTAGTAAAGTTGATAAGCCAGTATTTAGATGTGTTTGCTTGGCCATATAAGGAAATGCCCAGACTAGACCCAGACCTAGTCTTCTATTATCTTGATGTGTTCCCTAACTCCAAACCGATCAAGCAATCTACTCAGAACATCATCCAGACCTTGAAGAGAAAATTAAGGAAGAGATTGAAAAACAGGTAGGTTTTATTAGGCCAATATAGTACCCTAGGTGGTTGGCAAACATTGTGCCGGTGAAAAAATAAAATGGCCAAATCAAGGTGTGTGTAGACTTTCGAGACCTGAACAAGTCTTGCCCCGAATGATGAATTTTCTCTACCTCATATCGACAATCTCATGGATTCCACCTTGGGACACCAGATGTTCTCATTTATGGATGGATTCAGTGGATATAATCAGATCAAGATGGCTGAAGAAGATGTAGAAAAAATTGCTTTCAAAACACCTCTCGAAAACTTCTTTTATACAGTCATGTCTTTCGGACTCAAAAGGCTAGAGCAACTTGCCAAAGGGCTATAACTACAATCTTTCATGACATGATCCATCATGAGGTGGAAGACTATGTTGACGATCTAGTGGTAAAATCTAAAAAAGAAGAGGACCATCTTCGGGACCTTGAAAAAGTACTCAAATAGTGTTAGAAATTCAAAATGATGATAAATCCTCTCAAATGTACTTTCAGGGTGACGACCAAGAAGTTTCTCGGGTTTCTTATGCATACACAAAGTACTAAGGCAGACAACGATGAGGTTAAATTTATCAAAACAATGCCTCCCCCGCATTCTCAGGAGAGTTAAAGAAGTTCCTGAGGAAGATGTCTTATATCCGGAGGTTTATTCCAGCACTTATGAAGATTTTCACTCCCCTCAGCTCTTTGTTAAAGGTAGACACCAAGTTCGAGTAGAACCAAGAGCACCAAAAAGCCTTCGAGAGAATCAAGGCGACCCTGACCTCGACTCAGACCATGATAGTCCCGCAACCTAGGGTACCTTTGATGTTGTATCTAATTTCAACCCCCAAGTCCATAGGGGCATTGTTGGTTCAATATGTGGATGGAGTAAAGCACCCATTGTACACAATCAAAATATCCGAAAAATAGAAGTTTGGTATACTCCGGTGGTGAGACATTGCTTAGCTGTGGTATTCACTGCCCAAAAGCTCAGACATTATTTCTTAGCACATCAAATTCAAATTGTCACCAGAAGTGATCCAATTTGTACCTCATCAGCAAGCCTGCTTTAACCGGAAACGTGACAAAATGGTTGCTAGCTTTGGATGAATTTGAGATAACATGTATAGCTCCCAAGGCAATCAAAAGCCAAGCCTTAGCCAATCTCCTTGCCCAATTTCCAAGTAGTGACTATGAGCTAGTGAATGAAGAATTGAAGAGAGAAATGTATGCAGCTATGGCTTCTGAGGAAGGCTATTGGACATTAAAGCTTTGACAGAGCAGCAGCTGGAGGGAAAGGCGGAACAGGGATAGTCCTTACAAATGAAAGTGGAAAAAAGTTATACTTGTCTTATAAGCTGGACTTCCATTGTTTGAATAACGAGACCGAATATGAGGCTCTTATCTTAGGCTTTATAGCGGCTAAGAAGCACAATATTAAGAGGATTCGGATTCAGATCCCGATTCGAGTGGACTCAAAGCTAATAGTGAAACAAGTTTCAGGACAATTCACATGAAAAAAACCTGCCTTGGCCACATACCAAACTTCAATCCAAAGACTTGTTGACAAATTTAAAAAGGTTAAAATGAAGCATGTGCCTTACTTTCACAACAAATTTTCAGATGCCTCGCAACGCTAGGGGTAAAAGTTGACATCCCTGAGAAAGAGGTGACAATTGTTATCAAGAAGAGAACAGAACCTTCAGTAGTGCCCTCGAACAACTCAAAAGCAAAGTTAGAAAGTTGACTATGGCCAAGCTTGCACAATTCACAGTTATTCGAGGTGAGCTTTACTTCCGAGGGAATACCAAATTACTGGCCCGGTGTGTCAACCAAGAGGAGGCAAACTTCTAACTATAACAAATTCATGAAACGTCCTGTGGAGACGGGGATATTAGTTTGTAACAAAGGATCTAGAGACAGGGCTACTATTAGCCTAAGATGGAGAAAGCCTCGAACCAAATACAAAAAGAATGCCTCAAGTGCCAATCATACATCCAGGAGGATGAGAGTTGCTTTGAAATTGATACCCCCGACTAGAGACAAGTCTACATTAACTATCTCAAGGAAGGGACATTACCTGAAAATCTAAGGGACATCGCACACCTCAAGAGGAGAGTGAGACGGTACTTCTTAATCAAGACAAGCTTTACAAAAGAAGCATTGACGGCACTCCTCTGAGGTGTCTCTCTAAGTAGGAGTTGGATCTAGTCCTCAAAAAAGCTCACAAAATTGAACATCAATGAAGGACTCAACTATTCGAGCAACTGATAGATATTGGGTATGGAGTCATATGCCTCACATTATGTGAAGAGGTGCCAAACTTGTCAGAAGCACAGAAACTTGATCCATGTACCTACCGTAGATATGCACAACATCCAAACACTGTGGCCATTTCATACCTGGGCATTTAACCTTATAGGGCCAATCTCTCCACCATCCAAGGGGTATAAATGGATCCTCGCAGCCACGGAGTTGAACATGAAATGGGTTGAGGAAATCCTTTTGGAGAATGCTCCTGGGCCCACAGTCGGAAACTTTATCAAGGAAAATATTATCTGCAGGTTCGGAGTATCGAACACCATCCTCTCGAACAAAGGCACACCCGTTATAAACAAACACGTGAAAAGCCTTCTAGAGACTTACAAAGTGAAGCATCGCAAATTCACTCCCTACTACCCCAAAGGGAATGGACAAGCGGAGGCCACGAATAAGACCTTGATCAGAATTCTAAGTAAGATGATGGATAAATCCAGCGGGACTTGGTCTACACGGTTAATAGTAGCCCTATGGGCATATCGCACCTCGAAAAGAAAACCGACTCAAGCAACTCCTTTCTCCCTTGTGTATGGGTCCGAGGCAGTCTTACCTATGGAGTTGGAAAAGCCATCTGCCCCCGAATGCCCTCGCCTCGGAATGGTGCTTGAGCCTCAAACCATTAGATTGGAAGCGTTGGAAGAAAAGCAAAATAGACCGTAAAAATCATGGAAAGGTATCACGAGCCCATCGCCTGAGCCTATAATCAGACAGTGGTGCCAATAAGGTTCAAAGAGAGTGATTTATTATGGAAGATCGTAGACCCAATCATGTGAGGACAACCCCTACCCAAGTTCTCCCCGAAGTGGGAGGGGCCCTATAGGGTGATCCAAGTAAGTCCGAACGAGTACTACAGGTTCATGAGAATTAAAGATGGCTTCCGACTAAGACCGCTCATTGCAAAGTTCATCAAGTGTTATTACCCATAAATAGACTCATCTAATTTAATTCCCACTTCATTTTCTTGCTTTGTCTAAAAGTTTCATTTTCTTTATGTTATGAAAAAGTTGATTTCCTTTATGATGTATATGTCTGTTATATCACTTGAGATGAAAACTTTGTATTTTTGTCAAGAAAAGTGAGAAAATAATGAGAATACTTCAATTTATATGAAAATGTGCATGTGATTGTTCTTTCATTGTATCATTCAAGATAAATGTTTTAATGAGTAGAATGAGAAAACAATGAGAAAGTCTCCAAAACTCTTGTTATTCCATCGCATTGTCCTAGATAAAACATTTTTATCGAAAGGGGCAAGAAAACAATGAGAAAGGAACGAAAAAACAAGAAGCACACAAGCACTCGGAGAAAGTCATACCTACATAATACTCGAAGAAAATTTCATGGAAGCAAGAGTTAAGATATACTCATATAGCCATCCAAGTGAAGTCATAATCAATGAGCCTGTTAAGTCATCCATGCATCTACTTAGCATTCCCAAGGATCCAGAAAATATCATAATATCATGTTCAATAGTCTTTAGTAATCTCTATTGCAACCCAAGTAGAAAAGAAAAGAGAAGTAAGGCAGAATGTCAACCAAGTAAAGCGAAGAAACTCAATCTCTTCTGAAGACACCCTCGAAGAAGTTACATGTCACATCTACATCCTAAGGACAAGCAGCGGAATGTGTCTTTAAAACTGCTAAGGCCTGAGCATATTCCAACTCAAGCTCGCAAAGAGTCGCCTTTGTCTCATCTATAGAAGTTTAATAAGAGGCAAGCAATGACAAAACCTCCACTCAATGACTGGCATGTGAGGCCATATCCAGGCGCCTCCGAAGCCATAATAGATCCACTTGGTGATGCTCCATATCCGAGATCCCCTGATATGTTGCCTCAACTACCTTCCCGTTAAGGTCACACAGCCGTTGCCTCTCCAAGCTATATAAGATGGTAGCAAAAGACTCTAGAATAGTAGTCTGAATTAGTGGGCATTGATAGGCAAAGGAGGCAAAAGTCTTGGGGTAACTCGAATGCACAAGCTATAGGACCGACGAAAACTCAAGAGCTACCCAATGGTGGAGAAAGGGTACTTTGCCAGAAGTAGGAGGTGGACCTGGGCCGGGAAGGTGTTAGTTTTAGAAGCCTCTCCAATCTCTATCGAGTTAGACAAGCCATCAGGGATGGTGGCCTCTAGAAGAAGTCCCAAGGCTGAAAATGCGGTCTGATGAGGGAGACGACCAAAAATATCAGTGTCAAAATAAAAGTCACTGAGATTTAGATCTGAAATATTCGGGGGCACTTACAATGTAGAGCCCCTAGCAATCATTTCAAAGGCAGATGTACCCCCTCGGGAAGGAGAGCCATGAGGAGGCACAAAGAGAGTCGAAGTTGAGTTTGAGGCAGGTAAAGGCAAGACCCCAGTAGTAGCTAGCACTAAAAAGAGAGGAGAGCTCTATTAGGGCAAGGAGTAATAAAACCATTTGAGCAAGAAACTCTCACAAATGAAAGTACTTAGCAAACTCTAGAAAGTAGTACAGAAAGTAGGATTACCTGATGGAGGATCATTATGCGGAGCCAGGGCAACCAAGGTCGAATTAAGTGGAGTATGAGGGCCCCCATCATTAACAAAACCAAACGGCTGTACAGAGGGCACTTGATCAAACACCTGATCAATCTCAATGTCTAATGAAGCCAAAATAGAAGCAATTGTCACCATAGAAGGAATGAAAGCCAGAGGATGGGAGTCACAATAAGTGCCGGAGCAAGTCTCAGAGACTTCTGGCACAGCCACCACCACACTACTGCTAGATGCGCACCTCATTTCTGTAGCACCTCCAGAAGCATATCCTTTGCACCACCAAAAGCACACCTCACTTCTGCACTACCACCGGAATAATGTTCCTCGGCATCAGCCCCCTCAACAATCTCAACACCGAAGTTGTACTCTTGTCCTATAGCCAATAGAGAGGGAGAATGTTTGGGAATAAAAGTGTGTCCCTTGGTGTCAATCCCTCTAACAACCTTACCAATGGAATTGTGCTCCTCCCCCGCAATTGATCGAAGAATAGAACATCTTGGAAAAGGGATGGCATCCTCATTCATAATCAGTATAGAACAACGCACGCGAGGGACGAGATCAAAAAGGTGATCAAAATGCTCATCTTCATCATTATCAACAAACGCCACCAAATGGGTCTGAGGTTTCACAATCCTAGCAGACAAAGGAAGGGTGTCATCCGGGTCTGTGTCTGATGTATCTGCAAAAAGAATGTCAAAAGCTTGAGAAGAAGAATTAACAAAGGAGGAAATTTCCAAAAAGAAAAGAGATTTCATTACCCTCATGACTAGCTGCCTCAGGGACGGGCTCGGTAGGGGCAGTATGGCCAATATCCAAAACATCCTCAGAGTCAAGAACATCAACAACCATAGGATCAGAAGACGGAGCAAGGTCATGTACAATGAAGAAGATAAAGAGTGCTCATTTAAGAAGACATAACCTTAAAAGGAAAATAACCATGAGTTAGGGGAAAAACTAAGGTTGTGTTTGGTTGTGCTCTCCAAATGTATTTCCACCCACCTATTTACGTTTTACGTTTGGATACAAGTTTTGAAATATAATTCCACCACACAGTTCAAAGTGTAACTCTACTTCTCGTTTGGTAGATTTCTCCGTTTCATCTTCTCCACTCTGAAAAGCTTCCAAACGTACATATTCTCTCTCTTCAGTCTTCTCCATTTCTGAAAAGCTTCACATGTAAAGAAATTTAAAGCTGAAGACCACAACTGAAGATTCTTCATGGGCCATCTTCCTGTCTTTGAACTGAATTGTGACCTTCAAATCTAAACCATGCCTGTGAAAACCCTCCCCATCCATAAATTTGTATCCACCAGCTCCCACAAATCAACTGAGTTTCATTGTGTACGTTGTGGAAGATTTACCCTCCTGGCAATGAAACAACGACAACAATGAGGTAAAATAAATCACAAATTTCTCTCAAAATATATATATGGGTTCTATATACAACTCATTGATTTCTTTCTTCATCCCCAAATTTATTTGTCTCAAGCCAAATTTGTGAAGCGTATTGTCGAATTAGACGGCTACCGAAGAAACACACATCCACCCACTCTACCCACTCTGTCACCAGTGACAACTATTCCACTCCTACTACTCTGGTATGTATATCCTTCAATCGATCTGCTATGGAATAGCTGAGAAATAGAAATGGGTTCTCTAATCTGTCCAAACGGTGTTGAGCCGGTCATCCACCAAGACAATTGGCCAGTCGTCCTCTCGGTCTTCTAGCCGATCGACTACCATTCCACTACTCCCACCCCTGGGTCAACCGCCACTCACCCCTTTGCTACTTCTCTTCTTCTGCTCTCCTTCTGCTTATTATCTACTGTGTACACTTTATATAAAACACTCTTTCAGAATGGATTTGCAATTAATATTTTGCTTTTTCTTGTTCATCTATTTTTCCCAACACTGTTTAACAACTTCAATTAATGAATCTTTTATTCGAACTAAAACGTAATTATAGATGATTCTTGCATTGATTCTAGAAACTCACGTTATATGATAAATTATGCTTAGGACTTATCTTGTTATTTTTCAATATCCACTTAAGCTTAGTTTAGAAATAAATTGTGTGTTGTTAGATAGATAGCAACAATTCAGATGATAATCAGGACACAAGAATATGGAGCTCCAGAATTGAAATGAAGCTAATAAACATGTTAAGAGAAGAGATACAAAAAAAAAAACTAAACAAAAGGCTGTAGTGTTGTGTGGACAGTTAGGCATTGGAACCATTTTCCAACTGACTTGCAAATTTTGTATGGGTTCTGATACACAACAAAACAGGTGAGGCAAAAATATCAGCGACTAAAAGCTAATTACCAAATTTTCAAGCGACTTCAAGCACAGACCGATTTGGGATGGGATCCCATTGTAGGAACGATTATTGCACCTGATGATTTTTGGGATAAGGTATTGAATTAACCTGTACCCTTTTCAAATTTTTTTGTAAAATTTTATCACACGTACAATACACTTATTTTCAAAATTTTCAATTAGAGATAGGCAACAAAAAATGTAAAGAAATTTAGGATGAAAGGATTTGAGTATTTTCATGAAATGACCAAAATTGATGAAAACTGCTGTGCCACAGGGGCCTTGGCCTGTGCATCTAAGAGGATGAAATGCTTAACAAATTTTGGTTGCCTGGAGTTGGTAGGAGTAATACGGCTGAACCCATTGTTGTTGACTCATTCGGCGATGAGTACATGGAACCATCTAAGGGCAAAAGTCACAAGAGAGGCCCTACAAATAGCCAGAGTAACAGTGGTCGTTCTAAAACGTCACGGTCAAGTGGCTTTGATGATGTCTGCGTAGCTTTCACTACCTACGTACAGGCAAAAATAGAACAGTCCCGTGCACGATCAACAGACACGGAGGCTGTAAGTGCAGGTGGTGATGAGTATTCCCTTGATGCATGTCAAGATGCCCTACTAGAGCTTGGGGACATACCACCAGGCCAGTATGTTCGGGCACTAACACTATTCAAAGACAAGGAATGGCGAAGGTTTTTCATGCGTACTCCTACGCATATGCGCCTAGCTATGATCCTAGCTTTGTAGTCAAGGGAGAAGTTGTGGCTTGATGGAGTTTGCGGTTCTCTTTGTGGTTGTGCAACATAATTTGATGATTTCTGTTTTCTTTTTCTTTTCTTTTCTTTTCTTTTTTTGTTTTTGGCACCTAATGACATGTTGTTTTTTATCTGTCTTTGTATGTTTATTTTTATATTTTTGTGACACAGTTTTTATTTTATATTTAGACGTGATTTTATTCTTCTGCGTTCATTCATGTCTGTTTTCTTATTTCTACTTCAACTTTCGATTTTACACACAGCATACAATATGTATTAGTATGTATGACAAGATGAGTAAATATTAATATTTTTTTTCTTCACATGCATATTTCTATTTAGTTCGATAAATGACCAGGGCCGACAAATTGTAGACAGTGGTTAATTTCAATTTCACCAATAATGGTAATAGTTATCATGTTGTTAATCATTTATTATAATTCTTCTTTCATTGTCATGTAGTCGAAACAATATGTCATCTGACATAGAAAACAATGCAATGGTAGGCTCATCAAAGGAGGATGAGGTTATCGAAGATTTTATGGACTTTTTGATGATTACTTTTATGAATGAACATATGAATGTTTCAACCAGCAAACGACCATAGCGAAATTGTCCATTCAAAGGTGATGATTACATTTTCAGTTTATTAAATGGACATCCTAAAACAATGATGGACATCATGCGAATGGATGCCCAAACATTCATTTTATTGAAAGACACCTTACTTCAAAATGGCTTTGTCGAAACTGAACATATACATATCAGTGTCGAGGAATCGCTTGCCATTTTTTTGTACACATTCGCACAAAATGACCATCATAGACTACTGGCCGATAGATTTCAACACTTCACTGAAACTATTTGTCAGCACATCAAAATCAATATGTAGGCATTGTGCAAGCTTGCATCAACGGTTATCAAACCACGTAACCAAGACGAGATACCGGTAAAAATTTTAAATGATAGAAGGTTTTTTCCCTGGTTCAAGGTATGACTATATGTTTGTTCTGTAAATTTGAAATAACAATAACAAAGGAATTTTTTTGTTATGTTTTCAAAGTAATATCTAGGTTTGTTTCCCGTTTAATGTCAAACTAATATATTTCAAGTAGGATTGTGTAGGTGCTATCGATGGTACATTGGTGGATGCGTGGGTCCCTGCCTCAAGACAGAATACATTCCGCGATCACAAAGCCACGATATCGCAAAATGTATTCGCATCTTACGACTTCGACATGTTGTTCACATTTATCAATTCTGGATGGGAATGAAGCGCCTACAACAACGCAATTTTAGTTGACTTAATTACAAGAGCTGATCTACATTTCCCACACCCAACCCATAGTGAGTGTCACCAAATAACACACTGTACTTTCTTAAACGTTGATATTTGTGTACAATGATTTGACAGAGCATTACAGACATTATTTACATGTTGGCAAGTATTATTTAGTGGATGTCGGGTTCACGAACATGCCTGGATTTCTTGCCCTATTTCGTTCCCAATGCTACCACTTACAAGAGTTTCATGGCCGTCATTATTCTGGATCCAAGGAATTGTTTAACCATTGACATTCATTATTACATAATGTCATAAAAAGAACATTTGGTGTTCTGAAGAAGCGCTTTTCAGTATTGCAGTCCATGCCAAATTACAAGTCCACACAACAAGGACCCCTCGTGATTGCATGTAGTATAGTGCATAATTGGATCTGTTTGCATGCAGCTATGGACCCATTCCTCATGGAAGTTGATAATGAAATGGCGGCAGAAGCGGCAACAGACGGGTTTGTTGGAGGCCAAGCTGACTATGTTGACATGTCACAACATGGGTTTACATACCAATCAAACTTGAGGGATGCAATTGCTACTGCTATGTGGGAAAATCATGTTGGCCATGGCTAGATTTGTGATGTGAAGAAATAATGTGAATTTGATAGTATTGTGTGTATTATTACATTCGTCTTTTTATTTATAATATGTAAAATGCAATTGTACTTTGAACCGTGTTCTTTAAAAGTGTTTTTTTTTTTAATTAAATTCTCCATTTTTTGTGTGTCACTCCTCATTATAGTATAATAATACTGTGATTATATTTGTCTCTGATAGTGGTGTGATTCAAATAGTTATGTGTTCAAATTATTTCTCTCATATTTTCCGAAATTAAATTGGTGTGATTTTTATTTTTATTTTTTTGTCCTAGTTTATAAGAACTACTTAAATTTGCACACATTTGAAGGGGAAAAAAAAAAACATCTCTACAGAAATTGTATGAATGTAATACTATTGTAACAAAAAAAATTAATTAAATTTGAGATTAATTTTAAATAGTAGTATAAATTTAAAAAAATAAAATAAAATAAGCAACTGTTGAACCTTTTTCTTTTCAAATTAGAACAAATAAAATGGAACTTTTATAAATACGAAGTTGAGGAATTATAATGATTACATACGTGTACAAATTGTATAGATCCACAACATTAATCTATTTTAATTCTATTTTTCGACTTAATTTTTTTTAAAGATGAATTACACTTTGCACTCTTAAAGTGTTATCCAATTTTAATTTTGACCTAGAAAGAACATTTTTTTTTTTAATTTTTAAAATGTAGTCCTTCAATTTACATACTTTTGTCCATTCTTGAAAGTTAGTAACAGTGGATTAATTTTACCTTTCAGTAAAACAAAACAAAAACAAAAAAAATATTTTTAAATTCATCTACCCTGGATTAAAAAAAAAACTCAACCTTAGGAAAAAAATATAACTATAGACATATTTTTGTTGTATATTTAATAATAATAAAACAGTGACTTATTCGGAAGATTTAAAACTGTCCACATATTTAAAATGAATACATAATGGTCCTACTGAATTGTTCACAAAGGTTACGTAATATCAAATGCGGTATGAACTTATAAATCAGACGTAAATTCTCATACCTATAATTAGGTGGTACGCAAAGTTACATCTGATGGGAAACTTTCCATGAAAAATTAATGAATAAAGTACTAATAGTGTTAATAGTTATATTTAATTCAATTTAAATTTTATTGAAAATAAATTTTATGAAAATTATAGGTAAAAATAATTTTTTATGACGGTTTTTTTGCATATGTCATTAAAGGTTCGTTTACATTGGCTTTTGTAATCAATTTTGTCTTTTTGTGATTTTTTAACCCCAAAATGAATGCCAAACCAGGGCCAAATATGAATAAGATAAAAATAGTGCATACTATTTTACAAATTCTGTATTTTTTTAACATCTGTAACCCACATAGAAATGTTTTTTTTCATAAATTTTATTACCCACGTAGAAATGTTTTTTTATTAAATATTTTAAGTCATAATTTGTTTATATGAAATATGAAAAACAAATAAATAGTGCATAATTTAAACCAAATTTTGTATTTTTTTAAACAAATTCTGTAACCCACGTATATATATATATATATTTTCAAAGTCAATAACCCACGTACAAATGTTTTTTTATTAAATATTTTTATTCAATATTGTAATTCAAATTTTTTTTTTTAAAATTGGAAATATAATTGAAATTAGTGTTGGCTAGCCAAAAATGTTGTTGTCCAGCCAAAATTGTTTTCAATTGAAAGGTTAATTTTTGGCCAGACAAAATTCAATGGAAACAGTGTATTGATGACTTGTGTCAGATGCAACATACATGGAAACAGATGGTATTAGGCTGGCCACAGACGGAACTAAGACAGAAAATAGAAAGAGAGAGCGAGGGAAGCTTAGACACTGTAGTAGGGTGGGCCCACTGCACTTTTTATACATTCTTAAGCTTCAATTATTTTATATTTTATTTATTATTAAACATATATATATATATATATATTCTTAACACATCTTAACACATCCATTGTAAAAAAAAATTCACTCACAATGCAATCAGTAAATGAACAAACTAATAACACACATTTTTGGGTCCCACAAACTTATCACGTTTTATCATATAACACACATTTTGACATATATTTTTAACAAATAAAAGATAATTAGAAAAAATAAAATAAAATAAAATAAAAGTAGTACAACAAACAAAAAAAAAATAAAAATAAACACATCAAATGTCATTGTCAGGTGGTGGTGGTGGTGGAGGTGGAGGTGGAGGTGGAGGTGGAGGTGGAGGGAAGTACTGATGGTAGAGCTGACTGACTCGATGGTCAATTTGATCTAAGGGATTGCTTGTCAATTCATGATGTGTTTCAGTGTCCACACGAAACTCATCAAATTGTTGAATTAGTGAGTTCTGAGCTATGGCAAATGCATCGAACTAATTACCCAATGCATTGAACTGATTAGCCATTTGTTGTTCCCATTGAACGCGCTGATTGTGTCGTTTTTGTTCCATCACCAAATAATCATTCCAGTATTGCGGTTTATCATTTTGTGGCATGGCATTATCATGGGGGTCTTCGGGGGCATCATCTATTGGTGCATTTGCAACATTCATAGATCCTAATAAGTTTTCAGCGCCACCAGCTCGGGTCAGTGTGTACTCTGAAATAGGTGAAGTGATTCTCATCTCTGCTTCACCTACAAGTCTGACATGACAGGCTTTGAAAATTTTGGTTAGTAGAGCTCCAAAAGGTAGTGACCGGCCACTGATAGTACCAAGATTTGCAACCACTATTTCTTAGAGTAGTATGTAGCATAAATCCAATTTTTGTCCAACTTCAAAACAATATAACAAATAAGCATTAAAAATTGGAACCGCATCATAATGTCATCTTTTTGGAGTGACATTTTCTATTATAAATCGGTGGAGAATACGAAGGTGGGGTTTCAAATGTCTTGCTTGTAAATTATTGCCGGTAAAGTGACTCTCACAAATTGTAGTATAAACTTCAATTATATCACCAACAATGTTAACCAGGTCAGACTCACTTTGAAAATGGATTTACAAATCTCCTGGCTGAACTCCAATAATTTGTGCCAAAGTGTGGCTGTTCAATGTGATTATTTTACCTTTGACATAATATGTCTGACCATTCTCTCCAACTTCTCCCTTAGTAGGTCTCAAGTGAACATAAAATAAATACACAAGACATGGATATACCTTTTGTGATAAATTTATTAAATTTAGCCACCCCATCATCTCAGGTTTGTTCACCAACAGATGATCATATTGACGAGGGAGATTTACCTTTCTCCCGGTGACAATTAGTCGGTTGCAAAATTGTTGGAAAGCTTGTTCATGATTGTAAGTGAGAAAATCAATAGTTGGATAAGCCTGTTGTTGCTGTTGTTGGCATGGTGGAGGGTTTGAGGTTTTGCCATGTTCTGGTCTTGCTCTTTTTGTTCTAGGCATGACTTCTGAAGGATAGCAAAAGTTAAGCAAAAGGTATGCAAAGGTTTCAGCTGCTGTTGTGAGGTCAAAAGCAGGATAGCCAAATGAAGCCTCAGGTTGAGCCCCAAAAAAAAAAAAAAAAGTGTGAAAAGGTAGAGCCGGAAAACCCCCCGGTTGACCGTCCGGTCGACCGCCCGGTCGACTGGTTCTATGATGGATTCGGCTCCTGCTACTGTTATGAAGCACTACTGCTGTTGTGAAGCTTTGATCAAAGCTCTTCTCTCTTCTTGTTTTACACAGATATGAGTTGTAAATATATTGATTGAATTTGTAAAAATAATTGTAGAAAGTGGTCGACTGAATTTGGATTCGGGTGTTATTGTGAAGCTCTGAACAAAAAGAAAGCTCTTCCTCTCTTCTTATTTTACACGATCAAGATTTGCAAATATATAGGCTGAATTTCTGAAATTTATTAAGGTAGGTGGTAAACTGAATTTGTGAAAGTAATTGAGGTAGCTGGTGGAGGAGCTAGTTGTATGTTTCAGGTTAGTGGTGGTTGTATTGACACTATTCAACGATGAAGATAAATGAAGATGGTGAAGAAGTTGCTGAAGGCATTGAAGTAATGAAGTTGTTGGGCGATTTGAAGTCTATGAGGCTATTGTAGCCTCAATTTCACAATGTTCCAAAAAACTTTACTGTATCATCATTTTTTTTTTTCTTTTATCAGAAACTGAGGCATTGAGGTTTGGCAGGAAGGGCCATGGGTGTGCAGGATAGGTTTGCAGGTACATAGGGTTTGGTAAAGAGTGTTCATGAGTTTGGTTCAGTCATCAGGTAAGGCATAATAATGTAAATGAAGAAAGTACATAGGGTTCACGGGTTTCCCGCGAAGGTACATAGGTTTACTGTTTCTCACACAACTGATGAAATTTAGTAAATGAAAAAAATTCCAATAATATTGAATTATGTGTGATAAATTGTGTAGATACTAATGAAATGATATTCTAATTTTTGTTTGACTCTCAATATGTATATATAATACTTTCTAATGTTGTGGCAATTTATTTGAAAATAACAATATAATAACTAGCAAATGATTTGTGACAGTAATTATTAAAAATATAAAAATATTTTAACTGGAAAATATTGAAAAAAAACATAATTCGAATCAAATATACAATCATTAGTTCGGTATGATCAGTAATTGAATTTTTATTGTGACCTTCAAATTATTTTGTTTATAAAATTTTGAATAAAAAAATTAATTGAAAATTTTTGTTCATAAATTTGAAAAAGAGTTTGGTTATGACTGTTATTTTTTGTTAGTCATTAATTTTTTCAATTGAATTTTAAAAAGAATTTGGTTAAGAGTGTTATTTTTTGTTAATAATTAATTTTTAATTGAATTTTAAAAAGAGTTTGGTTATGACTATTGATCAGAAATTTAAATAGAGTTTTGAGTTGTGTGTTTGATTATGAATTATAACTTTTTAAATTAAGTTTTGAAAACTCTTTTCAAAACTCAAAACGAAACAAATTTTCTTATTTAACATGTCACATCAAACTTTCAAAACTCAATTCAACACTCAACTCAAAACTCAATTCGACGCTCTTTTCAAAACTCATAATCAAACAAATTTTTTACACTCAAATCACAAATCCAAAACTCACAAACTCAAAATACAACTCTATTCTCAAATCATATTTCTAAAACTCTACCAAACACAACCTAAAAATGATTATTTGGCACTTGACGAAGCCTTTTAAAAGGGCAAAGAGTAGAAGGGCTGGCATCGGGAGGCCACTTATGGGCCATCATCTTGAGGCGAGTCGTCTGAGGACTAAAATCCTTATTCAGAGGGACTGGCTCCGGGAGAGCAACCTCCAAAATAGTAGAAAGGGCCCGAATAGGGGGATCAATCAAAGCATATGAAATAAAGAAGCTCACATACATACAGTCAGACTTTCGACTCTTAGGTAACTGAAGAATCAAGCCTTTCTTATAAATCAATGGAGGTGGACAACTAGCTGGTTTACTCCGAACAAACTCCATGAAGACATAAATATTCCTTCACCAATATCTCTTCAAAAAGGCAGTGAAACCCTCTACCTGACTCAAATCTAGCAGTGTCAAAAAGCCAGATGCATGAAGTAAGGCGTAAAGGAATCCACGAGTAAAGCGTCCATAATTTTCTGAAAATGACAATAAAGGAGGTGCCAACCCCAGGACACATTGTTCAAATCCAAATTGACATGCTACCTTGTCCGATCTGTAAATAGCACTACCAAAGCCTTCTTCATACCATACGATAGTGAGTTGGGACAAACCATTATCAAGATATTAACAAGGTGCACATAAGTATCCTTCGGCAAAGGAAAGGACACTGGGCAGGGGGAAGCACAGTAAATAAGTGTCGTCACCACACCCACTAGTGGACATTCATAAGGGTGAGCCACAAAGCCCTGAAGATCATCCGCTGAAGTATTCAAGGACGGAGTGGAAATAACACGCGATCAATGTGTGATTAATGGCTAACAAATCTTTGACTTCTTGAACATACAGGACCCGTTCCTTCCAAGCACGGGAATACCATCCTTATCCACCACATCCTGAAAGGCTTTCGCCTTGAATATGGTTGGAGTAGGAGCAAACTTTGGGAATCTCTTAAAGAAAAAATAGAGTAGGAATTGACTATGGATGAAGGAGACAAACTCATACCGACCCACGGACCGTATCATATCTTGGTGAAGCAAATCCAGTCGATAATATAGATTTCTAAAAAATAGTGGAGCTAAAGGGATTTGGTCCCCCTTAAAGAATCTGACCACCAGCAGAAAGACAAAGGGGTTAAGAGTATTCGGGGGCGTATTTGGAAAAATAAAGAATGAGAGGAAGCAAGTCAAAAATCCAAGTTTAGAGCCATACATCGGACTAACCTCGTACTCCTGAGAAGTAGGATTAGCATCTTTAGTCAAGGCCTGAAGATCTCTCAAGAAATAGCAAATCCATGCAAAGTAGGAATCACGGTTTGTCCTTATTTGCTTAGGCCACTTCCTCAGACCATCGAAACAAGAACTCCACTGACTGCAATCATGAAGATTCTATTTTAAAGATTCAATTAGAGGCTCATCATTAGGGGGAATCCACTCTAAGCAAAAAACATCAGAGCCGATCACCTCCAAGAGTAGCAACATGAATACATCTTCAAGGGTAGGCCCCGTCTCGTGGTTACTAAGCATGAAGGTATGTGTCTCGGTACTCCACTAGAGAGCCATAGCTTCCAGGCTGGCATTGTTACGATGGATAGATAAAGAACAAGAAATCCTCACAGGAATTAGTAGCCAGGCCACTTGAAGCCTTTGGTAGAAACCCCTATCCGATAGAACATCATCAACCCATTCCTACCAGCCGAAGAGAGAATTAGAAAAAGTTTTGCACTGGGGGTAGCAATAAGGGAAGTCCCATCGCTCTATCATAAGATGTAGCACCGAGGAAGGAGGGATGAGGGCTCCCTGGTTGGAGTCAATATCATCAGGAAAACATAGCGTTGTCCCCCTCAAAGATGGAAGAGACGTAGTGGATGTAGCAGCTCGCTGAGTGGGTCCTTCTGGCCAAAATAAGGGGATTTCCTCTATTCAGATGCCAGAGGCACATCCCTCTCCTTCATAAGAGCTGGTTCTGACAACCTCGGAATGACTAATCTCTTTTGTTAAGTCATATAGCTAAAAAAACAAAGGTAACAAGTAGAAGCAAGCAGTATATTCAGACTATCAAAGTTAAGGCAATTCACATCAACAAAAATTCAAACGAAATTTTGGTATCAACTATTTGTTTCTCGAAGTATCCACAAATTCAACAAATGACAATACATGGCTCTATGAGCTATTACAATGTCATTATCTCAAGTAAAACATTCACAGGGTATTAGTCATTTTATTTATGCTAGATTTAGCAACATGAGTTCAAGATTCAATTACAAGGTTTCGGACAATAAACTTTCAACATTCTCAAGCTCAACAAATCTCAACAC
Source organism: Camellia granthamiana (assembly GCA_036172215.1). Lineage (NCBI taxonomy): Eukaryota > Viridiplantae > Streptophyta > Magnoliopsida > Ericales > Theaceae > Camellia > Camellia granthamiana. The sequence continues at coordinate 71,854,314 of CM069908.1, read as the reverse complement.
CAATGAGTTTATTAGCAACATATAGATTTCAAGTTTCATGCATCAACAAGAGTGCATTATTCGAGCCTATTCATTCTGCAGCAACAATGCCTCTAATTTATTATATTCAAGACAAGTGATATATAGAGCAACAAAATAGAAGCAACAAGTGTTTATCATAGTAAAGCGGGTCCATTCACATCAAGAAATATAAATCTCAATAGCATTTCTATGTCCCTCAAGATATATAAAGCAAAGTTTCAGCAAAGGTATTATATATTTTAAGAGCAAGCGGTCAAGTCTTAGAATAAATTTCATATATTCAAACAAAGTCCCGTTATGCTTTCCTCAACAACAAATGTCAAATGCTATGTTCAAGTTAAGTTCCTCAATAAAGTTTTAGGTTTCGGAATTACAATATTTAAACATTCAACATTATGATTTTGTCAACATCAAATTTTACTTACCAAAAATGCTTCAGGCCTTGGTTCTATTTTAGAACAGGTTCAACAATGGGGCTCAAAATCTAGATATGGGATTGAAATATAAGATTAAAATTATACAAATCTTGTATTACCCATCTCAAACCAAAATCCCAAATCCTCAGGACACAAATCAAGTTTTACAAGGGCAAGAGTTTACCTAGATCTTGAAGTGAGAGAATCAAGAGAAGAAGGTTTTGAATATATATCTACAAATTTGAAATACTAAAAGGAATAAAATAAGTTAAGTGAAAAAACAAATCCCATCAAAATGAAGGGTCCAAAAATGGGATTCAAAAAAAGCTTACTCACAAATTTGGGAGTAGTGAAGAGAGGAGAGAGGAGAGAGAAGCCAAGAATAGAACAAGCCCAAGATATTGTGGATAGCTCGCGTCAAAATGGCACAATGGTGAGGTGTCGAACTGGTGGCGAGATCATGAGTAACAAAGCACCCGACATGGGTTTTCTTGTTGTGTCTACACTCTGTGGGTTTTGGTGCTCATGGAAGCTTTGATGGGTGGTTTTGGTGGGTTTTTCTTTCTCGAATGGAAAGGTTCAGTGGAAGTGGTGCTTCAGCCATGGTGTTCAGCTTCAGCCATGGGTCTCGGTTTAGGATGGGTGCGTTGAACATAGGTGGGTTAGTTCAGGATCTTCATTCGGGCACTTCTTTGTGAGTGGGAGTTTGAGGGGTGGAGGATTCAGAGTTGTTTAGGATCTCCATTCGGGAGCTCCTGTGCAAGTGGGAGTTTTAGGGGTGAATTTCGTTCAATTCTATGGTGGTTGGTGTTTGTGTTCGGTTATGAGGAGATTGGCGCTGGGTCAACAAAGAGGGGATTGCTCAACGTTGTTGGTGAGGATCAATTGAGGGAGTTGTTTGGGCGAGGAAAACCGTGGGAGAAGTTTAAGATGGAAAACTGGGTTTGCAGGTTACAAGCGTTGTGACAGCACCAACAGCCCCAGTCCCAGAGGCAGAACCAGTGGCTGCTGAAGAAAAACCAAAGGTGGAGGCTGCAGCAGCAATAGAAGAGGCTCCAGCAGCAGTCCCAGTGGAGGTTGAAGTCGAGAGCAAGGAATTTGTTGAGTTAACGAGGAGAAACCAGCTGAAGAAGTAGTTTCAGAGGTGAAGCAAGGAGAGGCTGTCGATGTTGCTAGGCGTCGAAGCTATTTCGGTCACGCGTGATTCTCGACGGCAATGGAGCCTGAGTGTCCAGCAATTATGGAGGTTGAGTGTCCGACAATGGTGCAGGGTGTTCGGGTCAGGCGTAGGGCTCAAGAGTGTAACGGTGTTTGAGTCAGACGTGGGGTGTGTATCTATGTTTTAGGTGGGGGCTCAAGAGAGTGTGGTTTATTTTACTTTATTTTTTTTTCTAATTGTTTTTTAAAATTTAAAACCGTGAGGCTAAGAGGTTGGTTGTAAGAACGCGAGTAGCAGTAGTAGGAGAGTGAGTATTTACCCTTCGAATCTCTCTCAATGCGTTTTATCTCCTTGTACCTTTAAATTTCATGTTTTAATGGAATTTTTCTTTGCCGATCAAAAAAAAAAAAAGCACCCGACATGGGTTGAGAGTCACACCCACAAGCTAAGTGAGAAGGAAAGAGTCAGCGACCACAAGCAGTGTGGAACGAGAGCGGCGTACATAGGGGCAACGTAGGTGAAGCTAAAGGTGAGCTAACAAGATTAAGAAGTTGTGTCGCTGGGCCGAAGTGAAACACCGACGGCAAGTAGGACTGGTGTTGGTCAAAGCTAACAGTGGCTTAAGTCCCCGTGTCGACAGTAATTAGAGCTGTTGCAACCGGTGAACAAAGGCGCGGTGAAGGTCGGTAGTTCAGGAGGCAACGATTACAACACTTGGGTTGCAACGACAAGTGACACGCAAACGGTGGTGGTCTTTGGTGGTCGTGGAAGCAAGATCGAGCTCTAGTGCGTTGTTCTTAAGAAAGAGATAGGATAGAAGTAGGGCTAAAGCAAAGGGAGGCTGAAGGCGAAGCTAGGCTAGCGTCACCGCAAGCTAGCAAATGGCGAAGGTTGTGGTGTCGGCGTGTCCAGAGTTACTGCAGTAGGCGGTGTACAAATGGCGGTAGCCCTCTGTTGTTGCATAAGCAAAGCAAAGCTCTGGTTCATTGAGGAAGAATTTGAATTTTGGGCCTCTATTTTCTCGATTTACAAAAGAGAAAAAAAAATAGAGTTTGGCAAAAGGATAAGGACAAGGTTTAGGTTTTTTGTCCTACGACTTGGAGTAAAAAGAATAAAGAGAAGGGGTCAAGCTTTTAGGATTTGTTTGTTTGCAAGAAAAGGGTTATTTTTTGGGTTTGTGACTGTTGGAAAGAGAAAGAACAAAAAGGTTGGTTTTTCAAATATTCTAGAAGAAATCAATGATTTTTGGAATTATCCAAATTGTTGAAGAATTAAATATTAAGGTTTGATTTGCTTTGAAAAAAATAATATATATATAAAGATACAAAAATATAGTCGCAAACATGGTACAAGAATAAAAAGAATAAAAAGGTTCCTTCTTGTCATTATGAGTTGGTAATCTCATCCATAAATCACATGAAGACAAAATAAATCTGAGAAAGTGAGACAAGATATGTCTAAGGAAATCAAGCAGGCGAGCGAGTTCGAGAATGTTGGAAATGGTGTATGTCTGAGAAAATTAAAAAATTTCATACACGCAAGGGACAAAATGTGGGAAGGGTCAATTTGGGCCCATTAAAATTAATTAGGCCCAATCAGAAAGTCCAAGATTGGTGAGCCCAGATTTATCGCCATCAAATAGGCCAAATCTCTTTAAGCCTTAAAAGGGTTCTGATCCATGAATCTAGAGACTTATTTGAGCCCAAACTCGAAAGGGCATTGAGCAAGCCTAGAGATCCGAGGCATTCGGGCTTCAAACAAATTCGATCACAATCTAGAAACCGTTCCTTTGATTAGTCCCAGAACATTTGCGGACTTGGAGCATTCCATGTCAGCCCACCAGAAACATAAGTGAGGTTAGAGCTCGAACAAAGGGCCTAAATCCCAAGAATAGTTGGTGGAAATGAATTCTTTCATCGGTTAATTTAGCCTATACCCGAGTCGAGGTGGCACAACCTCGAGGGATCCATGGGACTTAGCAATATTTGCAACAAGAGGGTCCTGTAGGACTACATTGACCATTTGAGATGGTTGGGGAGCATTGGGTCGGTATGGCTAACAAGAGGGGTTCGTCGAGGGGTTGATCTCATCTTTGGGACTTTTCTTATCCTCGGAGAGGTCACCTCCTCGGACAAAGTAGTTAGAGAGAATATTTCTCTCTTGTACCTTGTAGAGGTGTTCACGGGTTGGTTTGGCTCGGGTTTGCCCTTAGCCCGGCTGCCAAACCGACACCTTCGGGTTAAAGAATCAGTCACCCATCATCAACCAAACTAGGGTTTGAAATCGACCGAATCAAACAAATCGGTTTGACAATCGGTTTGGTCGATTTCGTAGATCCGAGAAAAGTAGAAAAATATTATGAAAAAAGGAATTAAAATTTGAAAATAACAAACTTAAACCCACATAAACATCCAATCTGAAACCAAAAAAAAAAACACTTGTATAAACATATACATATATTTCTTACAATTAGAATGAGACTTGAGGAGAGAAAATAAAGAAAAAACGATGGATCGCCAGTGTTGATCTTCGTCGCCGCCATTGCTCATCACAGCTGCAGCCACAACCACCACTACGGCCATCGCTCATCGTCGCCACCATCATTATTTTTGTGCTTATCCACCACCCACTACAAGAATTTTCACTTTTGGCGACTAAATTTTTAGTCGCCAAAAGTCATTTTTTATTCGCCTATAGTCTTTAGCGACTAAATTTTTTGGTCGGAAAATTAGTAGCCGAAGAGTAGTCGGGAAAGCTAATTGGCGACTAAACTTAATTTAGTCACCAAATGTATTCATTTGCCGACTAAATATTTAGTCGCCAATAGGTTGGAAAATTAATTAAATAATACATTTTTGCCAACCAATTTTTTTATCGCCAAAAGCCCATTATTTAGTCGCTGAAAAATCTTTAGCTACTAAATTTTTTAGTCGCCAAAAGCAAATATTAGTGTTTTAGCTACTAAAATTTTAGTCGCCTAAAGTCAATCTTTTTTGGCTACTAAAATTTTAGTCGGCAAATACTATTTCTTTTGGCTACTAAAAATTTAGTCGCCTAAACTCCCACATTTTTTGCTACTAAATTTTTAGTCGCCAAAAGTATTTTTATTCTTCCACTTTTATTTTTAGCTACAAAATATTTTAGTCACCAAATGTTTGATTTTATTTTGGATACAAAACTTTTAGTAGCCAATGGTTTGATTTTCTTTTGGCTACAAAACATTTAGTAGCCAAATAGTTGTTTTTCTTTTGCCTACAAAAAATTTAGTAGCCAAATGTTTGATTTTCTTTTGGCTACAAAACTTTTACTAGCCAAATGTTTGTTATTTTCTTTTTTTTCCTTTTTATTGGCTACAAAACGTTTAGTCGGCAAAAACATGATATTATGTTTTATTGCAAGCATTATAATGTGTCCATAACCTGTCTGTATTCCATGCAACCTGTAATACGTATATAAATAAAATGATACATAAACTATCAATCATTCTACAATCTGCATCCGTATACAAAAAATAAATTACTTTAACTGTCCAAGTACATACAAACTAACTATTGTCCAAACTAAAATAATAATTCCATACAACATATAGAATCATACAAAAAGTAAAGCCCCCCATATACAAAAATTACATTTACTATACCATGTGAAATGACCATTTGGCATGGTACAAATTAGCACTGTAATCTATACCACGACAAAAGGTGATGTATGTACTAAGCAAAAAATACATCTATGTACTACGACAAAAAATCATATATCTGTACGGCATCAAAAGGTGATCTATCTACCATGCCAGTAATTAGCTGTTCACTGCCAAAAGTTTTCTGTATCAGTAATAGTTAACTTCACAAAAGCCGGAGACGACAAAAGTATTATATTACTTCTATACAAAAGTACAATTTCTTCACCATACACCAAAATATCTCTGCAAGTCCACGCAACAAAGTCATGTACAAAAAACAAAAAAAAAAACATTAGAATTGGACCCAAAAATGCCCAACTTCATGAATGAATTTGGGAACAAGTGACAAATAAAAATAAGTGAGAAGCAACCTTCCATGATGAATCAATTATCATTCATTGTACAGTCTTTCTAAAGTCTTTTTTTATAAGGAACATTGTTAAATGCAGAACAACCATTACTAAATCTTTCATTAGTAACATAAAGCTAATGCAACAATCTTCTATTTGTATGCAACATGTATCCAAATTCTGTTGCTAAACCAATATCAAAGCCCAATGTGAATAGAAAGTATTCTTTTTACCAACTTCCTCATTATTTGTTTACAAAAGGCACTTGAATCATTAGATTGGATATAAAACCATCGGTGCTTATTAATGTATGTCAGTGCCATTTAAGAAAGGATATTAGAACATGTGATAAAAATAATAACAAAAATAAATTTCAATCATAAAAGGAAATATGTAGAAATATATGTTGAGACACCTATAAATGGTTCATCAAAGAAAGAATACTTGATTTCTCATGACACACATGGCCTCAGAAACACCATGAGCATGTTTCTTACTTGCATCAAAGCTTAAATATAAAATAACACACGTGTGTACGTTCAAAAAATTAGCAAGTTTAGAACAAAGCGTAAACTGAGTTCATATTGGTTTCTGAATATTTTTCCCATAATTTTCCATTACTATACATCTCCAATACATTCTGTCAGTTGTCACAAGTCCTATTTGTAATGGGGAAGCTGCCCGTGAGAGTCAGACGGAGGTTCGGGGGCTGTTTTGAAGTTTCGCCTCCAAAACGCCCTTTTTTGACTAAGTTTTTGGCGTATTCGGCTCTAAATCCCTACTTATGAGTTCGAATAACATTCCATCAGTTGTCACAAGTCATATTTGGCATGGGGAATCTGTTTGTGTCGGCCACACGGCGATTCAAGGGTTGTTTTAAATTTTCCCCCCCGAAACGCCCTTTTTGGACTAAGTTTTGGGCGTATTCGTCTCTAAATCCCAACCTACGGGTCCGAATAACATTTCGTCAGTTGTCATAAGTCCCATTTGGCATGGGGAAGCTGTTCGTTTTGGCCACATGGAGGTTCGGGGGTTGTTTTGAATTTTCGCCCCTGAAAGGTCGTTTTTCGACTAAGTTTTGGGCGTAATCGGCTCTAAATCCCAACCTATGGGTCCGAATAACATTCCGTCAGTTGTCACAAGTTATATTTGACATGGGGAAGCTATTCGTGTCGGCCACATGGCGGTTCAAGTGCTGTTTTGAATTTTCGCCCCTGAAATGCCCTTTTTCGACTAAGTTTTGGGCGTATTCGGCTCTAAATCCCAACCTACGGGTCCGAATAACATTCCGTCAGATGTCACAAGTCCTAATTGGCATGGAGAAGCTGTCCGTGTCTGCCACACGAAGGTTCGGAGGTTGTTTTGAATTTTCGCCCCCGAAAGGCCATTTTTCGACTAAGTTTTGGGCGTGATCGGCTCTAAATCCCAACATATGGATCCGAATAATATTCCGTCAGTTATCACAAGTCATATTTGGCATGGGAAAGCTGTTCGTGTTGGCCACACAACGGTTCAAGGGCTGTTTTGAATTTTCGCCCCCGAAACACCCTTTTTTGACTAAGTTTTGGGCGTATTCAGCACTAAATCCCAACCTACGGGTCCGAATAACATTCCGTTAGATATCACATGTCCTATTTGGCATGGGAAAGCTGCCCATGTTGGCCACATGGAGGTTCGGGGGCTGTTTTAAATTTTCGACCCCGAAAGGCCATTTTTCGACTAAGTTTTGGGTGTAATCGGCTCTAAATCCCAACCTACGGGTCCGAATAACATTCTGTCAGTTGTCACAATTCATATTTGGCATGGGGAAGCTATTCATGTCGGCCACACGGCGGTTCAAGGGCTGTTTTGAATTTTCGCTCCCGAAATGCCCTTTTTCTACTAAGTTTTGGGCGTATTCGGCTCTAAATCCCAACATATGGGTCCGAATAACATTCCGTCACTTGTCACAAGTCATATTTGGCATAGGGAAGCTGTTTGTGTTGGCCATACGATAGTTCCGGGGCTGTTTTGAATTTTCGCCCTGAAACGCCCTTTTTCGACTAAGTTTAGGGTGTATTCGGCTCTAATTCCCAACCTACGGGTCCGGATTACATTCCGTCAGTTGTCACAAGTCCTATTTGTCATCGGGGAACTATCTGTGTGAGCCACACGATGGTTCGCGGCCTGATTTGAATTTTCAACCCCGAAACGCCTTTTTTCTACTAAGTTTAGGGCGTATTTGGTTCTAACTCCCAACCTAGGGGTCGGAATTACGTTCTGTCAATTCTCACAAGTCCTATTTGTCATGAGGAAGCTATCCATGAGAGTCACATAGTCGTTTGGAGGCTGTTTTGAATTTTTCCCCCCGAAAAGCTCTTTTCCGAGTAATTTTAAGGTGTATTTGGCTCTAACTCTCTACCTACATGTCCGAATTACGTTCTGTCAGTTGTCACAAGTCTTATTTGTCATGGAAAAGCTATCCATGAGAGTCACACCGTGGATCGGGTGCTGCTTTGAATTTTCACCCTCGAAATGCCTTTTTTCGACTAAGTTTAGGGCGTATTCGGCCATGCCAATTTCTTTATATCATCATTTCTTTATGTCATCGCAAGTTATATGGCATGAAGCAATTTCCCAAATTCCCATTCCATTGTCATTTAATCAGAATTTCATCCCTTACATTCTCAACAAACAACCCACAAAAATTTAATCTTCCAAGATCAAACCATCATATATTATATAGCCTATAATGAGATGCAGAAGCTTATGCGAACGATCTAGCATCTATCAGACAAATTTACCAAAACATGCACCATTAGCTTGTATAAAAACAGTGGATAACATTTAAGTGTATAGGTTAGAATCATGAGTGGTAAAGTATGTCAAGTTGTAAATAATTCCTCTGTTTAAGAATAAATGAATAAACCAAATACGTCAAGTTTATAACTCATTATTCTTCCATGGAATTGCATCCAAATAAACCAAAGCACACACTTTGTTAAATCTCATTCCACTACTCAGAAGCTAGAAAACTTCAAAGCATGAATATAGAATGTGCAAGAATTGATACACAAACAAACAGTAAATGCTAAACTCGTTCTTGGGTCTTGATCTAATAAAGTGAATATAATAAAACCAAGTTTCAGTTACCTCCAGAGCATACACTCACAAGGTCATACACTACAAAACAGACATAAGAGAGCACAAGATCTCTCAAGGATAAAACTTCAAATATGATCAGTAAAACATACTGGCTTGTCCACTGATTAAACATGTTGAAGATCAAGAAAAACTAGTATGGACCCAAGCATCATTCAGATTCCTGTATAGACTGACAAACAGAGAGGTAATATGTGTCCAATTGCCAATATTTGTGTTTCACACCCTTCCAAACTTCTTCTCCCAAACAATCCTTTATAGGCAAGGAACTGTGTGGAATAACCCAAACTCTCAAGTTCTAGAGAAACCAACTGACACTAAACAACATGAAAAAAGGCATTACCTCCACAAAGGCCATTAAAAAATGAGTAGATCCCACCAGGTTTCAACAATGAAGGAAGATGTAGGTGGAACTCTCTCATATCTTCATAACACTCTCCATAAGTGTCAAAGAATCACCTGGAAAAAATAGAATCAACGATTACAAGGGAACAGTTATGCATACTATATGCCATATAAGATAGTCAAATTAATTAGCTATTATTTTCTATTAAAAAAATAAAAAGGAAAAAGAAAAGCTGAATCTCAAACTAGCAAATTATATATTGACATAAACAAGATGCTATCTAGCAAACCAAATAGTCATTAATAAGCTTTCCCAGGTCAGTCAAGTTGAGTTGAGTTATTGAACAAGATGTCATTCTTTCAACAACTAGCCCAAACACAGGCAACCACTATTACCGATCAAGCTTCTACAAGTATTTGCACATGTAAGCAGGGGAGATTGTAGATAATACAACATGCACTTAATCCATCAATGATAGAAATCAGCTACAACTGCACATTTCCTTAGTCATTTCACATCCTTCTTTATAGTGGTCTTAGATACATCAAAAAATATTAAGTAAAAGTATCTAATAAAATAATATCTAATTTAATAAGGTTTGCATGTCTATGGGTTGGTATATTAAATGGGATGGAAAGGGGAGTGAGTAGTAACCACTAGTGAGAAAAGAAAGTAGATTCCAGAAGTTCATAATAAAGTACCACCAAAGTCCAATTCTGCTGCAATGGAAATTCAGTATACTCCTAGCCATTTCTTGTGCACTATATGCAAGAGTGGTAGAAGTTTCCTTCTTGATTCAATTTTCTTCAATGCCAGATGTAGTCCTATCTATATTAAGTGATTGTGCATGAAGAAATTTTCCTTTTTTGGTTTAAAAGAAATAGTTAAAGACTCAACTAAACTATCACTTTAGGACCTTAGTGGATGAGAGAACCCACACAAGTGCCAAAAACAATCTGAGCTAGGAATACTTATTGAAAATAAAAATAAAAAGAAACTGAGCTAGGAGCCATTTTGCCAATAACATGTCGGACAAAAATTAACTACTAGAAAGTAATTGTCACTTTACTAAAAAGGCAACATGAAAAAATATCTTCTCAAGTCACGACAAGTGTAACAGATCTCAAAGATTATATTAATATAATTACCACTCCCTTGTAAACTGAGGTTAAAAAAGTGAGTGTTCATAATCTATTCATTTGTGTCCTATAAAGTCTCTTTTGTTCTCTTGAAACATGTTTGAATGGAAGTGTGAAAAACAAGTATCCTAAGTTAAAACTCATATAGTTACTTTGGTTTGATCTATGTTTTTACCGTTGAATTCTCTATAATTATGACCATGTGAAATTTCACATTATGTGGTCAATTGTCACAAGAAAAATTAACACTACATATTTCATTTTGTGAGAATTATTTTTGTAGATTTTTTAACATTTTATGACATAAAGTTCAAAATCATTTATTTTTATTTTTTTATTAATCGATAACTAATATAGTCTAGCAAACTATAAACCCTAACCCTAATGGGAAACAAACAACAAATTCAATGACCAGCCAATCTAAGAACCATGACTGAACTCAGGTGAAGTGATTAAGAGCTTTGAATCTCCTTAGCTGCTCATTCTCACATTGCACTAATAATTCCACTAATAATTCCCTATTTTTTCCAAAACTCAAATATTTTTCATCTCCTTTCACTGCATTACTAATATTCCCAGGATCTGCTCTTCTCTTACAGACTTTGTATTGAAAAACTGGAAGGAAAAAAAAAACAAAATCATAGAACTACAGTCACTCAAACTAAAAAATGGAATCATCATTATGTTTTATCAACTGACCTTGCAGATTTCATTAATGATTCCCGAAGTATGAAAAATTGCATCATTTTTTATTTATTTTTTTGGAGGAAGGGAGTGGAGGCATTTGCACACAAGAAAGTGGAACACACCAAAAACAAATAGAGGGGTCAGCAGAACCAACCTCAAGCTCGTAACATTTCATACGCCAACAAACAAAAGAAGAAGAAAAAAAACAAGGCTCAAATGCAGTATAAAGGTATTACTATAGATTCCAACAAGTAACATTAAGCTCATAATAGAATATCTGAAGCAAGCCTCCTAAAATAGCAATTGCTCGGACAACACGAAGCTGACAACCTAAACATCAACCTAAACATTAAAAACGTGAAGTTCAGATACTAAATTGAAATAAATCAAAGTATAAAGAAATTTGGTATAAAGAAATTTTCTTGATATTATAAAGAAAATAATATCAAGAAATTTGGTTCACAACTTCAAATTTCACAGGTTATTGAAGTATAAAGAAAATGATATCAATGGTATGAAAAAGCTGACGTTTAATTTGGTATTAACTATCAGTTCACACATTTCAAGTGAAAAATAAATAAAATCCAATCACTCAGGTTGTCAAATATCTAATTCCAAATAGATTTTATTTTAAAGGTTTAGACAAACAAAATAGTTAGAAGAAGTACCGAGCTTAATCATTCTAATTTAGAATTAAAATCCATTCTAAGTAACAAAGATTCAACTCTGTTTACAGGTTGTTTTAGCTCTCTACTATTAAAATTTTTACCAGAGTTGATGTCTACCAATGAACTCACAGATAGAAATGCCAATTGATGAGGACCATCATTGTATTCAATCTGGTTTCTTCAAGTTCAAGCAGTTATATGCTGCTTGGCCGAACAAGTCATGGACTTGCTTCAATTCCTTCTCTGGCACCACCAATAGTAATGAATAAAGGTTATCTTTTGGAAAGACAACCAGTATAAAGCACCGAAGGTCCCCCAAATGAGCAAATCAAATGAATACAAGCTAAGGCTAGACATCTTCCATTTGCTGTTTTTTCAAGGTCCACATGAAACTTGGCAAACATAGACCGATAAATTTATAAGCTATACCATCATTTGGGTTTTCATATCCAAAATCCATTTTTAAATAAAAAAGATGAAAAGACAAAAGAAAAGTCAAAAGCTTTACCCACAGCTTCCAGTTGCCTCTGAAGTTCCTGGCCTACAACATCATTTTCAGCCTGAACATTAAGTTCACATACAGGAAGATTATAAGACAATGTTTCAAATTGTCTATCAGATGGATGACTCTATTGCTCAACATCATATCTGAAGCTCTGCAATTCTTTCAATAAATCAAAGTATTAAGAAATTTTCTCTCTGTTTCTCTCTATATATATATATTCGAAAATAGAATACAAACCCAGATGACCCAATAACCAAAGCAAACTACACACACAAAAGAACAACGCTACACTAAAAGCTCATAATTGCAATTTGGAAGTTTATTCCATTCAGCGTACCCATACCCTACCCACTTCTTTCAATCTCAACGCTACACACACGAAAATAGGGGGAAAGGTATCAAACCCTAAAATCAAACCCATTTACAAACATTAAACCTATAAAATTCTAGTAATGAAACCACTTCAAACAAACCCATTTCAGAAGTGAAGACAAAATTAACCTGAATGGGTAGAATAAATGACCCTAGAGCAAGAGTTCACAGTTGGGGAAATAGAAGAAGGGGTAGAGAGAGAGAGAGAGAGAGAGAGCGAGACAGAGAGCAAGAGAGCAACAGAGCGAAAGGGAGTGAGAGAGCGAACCTATTAGCGACGGTGGCGGTGCTAATTTGCGGCGTATGGAAACCAACAGTGCTAAGGATGCGCGGTCGTAAGGTTTGATCACCGTGAGGTTTGTTGATTTGCGGTGGTAAGGTTGGCTGAGATAGAGGTTAGGTGGTTGTGGTGTATACACAGAGAGGGTAAAAGTGTGAGACAGAGGCGCGAATCTGAAATTACTCCCTCTATAAAATTTTGAGCTTCCACGACTAAATGATTTATTTGTCGGGAAAGGTATAATTTCATGCCATTTGGCAACTAAATATTATTTTAGTCGCTAAAGGGTGCGAAAAATCTGACTAAATATTATTTAAGCGTAAATTATATACTATTCCCAACTAAAATTGTTTTAGTCGCTAAAAGTAGTATTTTGGCGACTAAATACTATTTTAGTCGCTAAAAAGGGTGCGAAAAATCTGGCTAAATATTATTTTAGCCTAAATTATATACTATTGCCAACTAAAATTGTTTTAGTCGCTAAAAGTAGTATTTTGGCTACTAAATATTTTGGTCGCCAATTAATTTTATAAATCCCTCAAAAATTCGAAAATTTCCCTCCAAATATTTTAATTCTTTGGCCGCTAAAATATTGTTTAGTCGCTAAAAATAAATTTTTGGCGACCAAATTTTTGGTTGCCAAAAGTCTGAAAGTAATTTTTTGTTTGTCATTCGGCGACTAAAAAAATTTAGTAGCCAAAACTATCTATAGAGCGACTAAAACATTTTTTAGTCGCTAATTGTGGGCATTTTTAGCGACTAAAATTTTTTTCAGTCGCCAATAATCAACATTTCCTGACTAAAAAAAATTAGTAGCTAAATATTATACTTTTGCCGACTAAAAAACTTTTTAGTCACAAATTCCACAAGTTTTGGTGACTAAATTTTTTTTAGTCGCCAAATTTGGTTGCCAAAAGTGCTTTTTGTTGTAGTGACCACCGCCATAACACTAATAGAAAGAGGGTAGGGAGAAAAGAGAAGTAGAGATGAGGGAGAGTAAGATGGATGGATATGTTTCTGACGGAGAAAAAAAAAAGTCAAGATAAGGGATGAGGGAGGATAAGAGATGGATGGATCTATTTCGAGAGAGAGATGAACTAATGGAGAAGTTTGAGAGAGAGAGAGAGAGAGAGAGAGAGAGAGAGAGAAAGACAAGATAGAGTCACAGAGGGTATGTGAGAAAGAAAAAGAGATAGTGGTTATAGAGAGAGAGAGAGAGTGGAAAAGGCGTCAGAATTTAGGAGAGAGAAAGAGAGGAGATGAAATAAGACGTTTGGGGTCAGAGAGAAGGCGTAAGAGTTAAGGAGATAAAGAGAGTTAAGTGAATTTTCAAATATCTGATTGGAAAAGATATGAAGATCTTGAAAATATTTGTACATTTCCAAGACAAAGGCAGACAGTAAGTGTTGCTTTTGGTTAGTCTCCCTAGGCAAGTAAGGTAATATAATAATAAAATATATATACTTAATTCGGTTGGATCAATTTAAGTGGATTCAATTATATTATGCCTGGCCTCCGACCGAAATTCACAGAAATTTTAAATTTTGCATCCACAGCCAACTGAGTTATTAGTCGAAACTACTCGTATCGCATCCAGGTCGAGCGGGTCAGGTCAATTTCATGGGTTGTTCAAATATTTGAACACCCCTAGTGCCTTGCACATGGGACTCCACCACTTGAGTTACCTATATATAGAGCACTCCACATAGCTTTAAGGAGGAGGAATTAGAGAGAGAGAGAGAGAGAGAGAGAGAGAGAGAGCCTTTGGGAGTTCTCATCTTCCTTCCTTAAAAGTGAAAGTGGGATCTATGAGAGCTTGCGATGGTTATCTCTCTCTAACTTCTTCGCCTTCTTCTTCACCCAACCTCTTCTTCCCATTATCTCTTCTCTATGTAAGCTTCCATTAGTTGTGACTATTAAAGAATCTTAGCCTCACCATTTATTTCTAGGAGATTCAAAGTTTCTGACGACATTCCAAGTTTTAGGCGAGCCTTTGAAAATTCTGGCGATTTGTCCGGTGGTCTTCAACTTTTTCGGCGATGTTCTCGAACCCTCACATAAACTTAATCATTTGTCCAGCATTTGAACAGACTATTAGAGAGAGGTAATTGGGGTGCAGGATCCTCAGTCGAAAATTCCTATGTTCCTCTCTATTCCAACTGTGAGAACCCGTATTTAATTATTTTCATAAATGCATTATAAGATATGAATAATAAATTAATTTTATCTAGAAACTATTTAATAAATGTATTAATGTATAAATTAGTTAGAAACTATCCTAATTTAGTCACTAACAAAAATATTTTTAAGAATAATAATTTTGTGGGTATTCAATAGTTTTCGCTTGTAACTATTTTTTGTAGAAGATTCAATTCAATAATTACCCTTACTAAATATCTTAGTTTAAAACTTCATCTAATTGATTCTTAAGGAACAAAACACATGCACATTTATTATCGCGATCCCGATTTTCGCCCCAACCTTCATTGTGTTTCGGACTCGGGTTCCGTAGTTGAACAGTGTATCCATGTCTTGGTTTTCCCCTTTAGCTCTTTGTATTTGAGTTTTGGAACTTGTTGGGTGAGTTTGGAACAAGTTGGTTGTTACTTGATCTAAGTTGCTGTTGCACAGATTTTCTCTTCTTCGCTCAAGCGAGGCTCTTGCGCTCGAGTGAGCCTTGTGATTGGTTTCTTCGCTCGAGCGAGATTTTTTGAGCTCGAGCGAGGTTTGAAGGTCTTCAAGTTTCTCTCCCAGAATTAGTTTTTCTAGGAAGGGGAAGTTCTTCGCTCGAGCGAAGCTTCTTACACTCGAGCAAGTCTGGTGAAATTGCTTCTTCGCTCGAGCAAGACTTCTTGCACTCGAGCGTGCATGTGTGTTAGTGGCAAACCTGAAGCTTTGCATTCTACGCTTGAGCGATGCTTCTTACGCTCGAGCGAGGTCACTTGTTATGTCTGGTCGCTCGAGCGATGACTCCTTCGCTCGAGCGAGGACTGCGTATATTAGTTCGCAGCAGAGCTTTTCTGCATCACTTTTTGTATCTCTTTCACCCAAAACCCTAGCCCAGCTCCTTCTCTCTCTAAATTACCCTCTCTCTCTATAAATACCCCTTGATTTGTGGGTCTCTCAACCCTAGTCCCTTTGTTAAAAAGGTAGAGCAACGCGTGGACTTCCATTTGATCCAAGAAAGTTTAAGTTTTGGGCATCTTCAAAGTTTCTCCTTCTCTCCATTGAGCTTCTCCATTTGACGTAGGGATATTCTACTCTTTCTTATGGGTTTTAACCTAGGTATTTGTCATTTTTGCATAAATGGTAGAGTTTGGAGGTTTGGGTGAAACTAGGGTTTGGGTTTGAATTTTGAAAGAGGGGTTTTCCTTATTTGGCTTCATATATATAGATGAGGGCTTGATTATGATGTTATATGAAAATAAATTGTGAGATTGGGTCTCGGGATTAATATATGGAAAAAGGAGAGAACTTGCCCTAATTTGTGATAAATAACTATTTTGTATAAATGACGAAATTGACATCGGGAATATGAAATTTGAAGGATGTATGATTGAATGGTGTAGTTGGATTTGTAAAATCACTCACCTATGATAATTTGATAAATTATCTGTTTGATGGATTGTATATCTGTTTAGAAATATCTGTTTTAGGCTATTGGTGGAAGATAGCTATGATTGTTGTAGAAACTGATGAGGATTAGGTAAATTGAAACTAATCATGCGGACTGTATCATTGAATATGACGGTTTGATTAAACCATTGAATATTTGATTTGGTTAGTCATTGCATATAACAACGCTTTTAAATACATTGTATATGTATCATTGTTTGGGAGTAGATAGGGGATGGACTCCATCGAAAATTAAGTTGGCCGTAGTGTCCAGGGTGAAAGTCTCGAAATCTTATATATATATACGTGTCGGTTCCCTCGGATGTGATTCCGTAAAATGGCAAGAAAATGGAAGTGTTTGAATGATGGTTGTTATTGAAGTGTTAATGATTGAGTTGTAGTCTTGTTTTGAATTGTTTAGATAACAATGAACTATATCAATGAGTTGATTTGGATAAATGAATAGAAATGGACTAAGATATAGATGTCGATATTGATTGGTCATGGAAAGGGTGTAAGTTGGTTTGCCAGTATTAAACATTTATCTGATGCTGATATCTTAGTTAATTCTCATATACTGTTTTAGCATATCTCTACCGGGCTTTAACTCACCCTACATGGGAAACCATTTTCAGGTACAGGTGACATGCCACCTCCAAGGACATAGCTTGGAAGGTTTAGGGGCTGAAGGCTCCATTTTGTTATTTTGTTTTGTACTAAATGTTTAAATCAAGCCGAAGGCTTTATATGTATAGAGCTAGGACTCTTTCTTTTGTTGCAACCAAGAGGTATCTTGGAAAGGTGTAAGCCCGTAGGGCATTTATTTTGTTGTTATCAATTAGAGTTACATGCTATAGTTTCAAGATGAACATTTATGAAAGTGTAATGCATGTAATATCTTTTGTAATGTAGACTCTGATGAATGAAAATATAACATTTCTATCATGTTTATAGATCTGATGAATGATTTATTTATATCATATTTTGAGGGTGTTACATTTATACATTAAAAAAAAAAGTAATTGCATTAGGTGGCCGGTGAGGAGTCGTCCCACCACTTGTGCCTTTGCATGGTAAGCCTATAGGATAGGTTATCATAATGCTCTTGGTTTTTGAGATATTTGATATAAATCATAATTATCAAAAGAGCAAAGGGTTGGATATGTTTTATGACTCTATTTATGTATATTCCAATTCTTAATTGATAAGAGAGAGTGAAAGCTAAGATTTATAATGTAAAACAAAAATATCGAAGCTATAGGGGAAAAAAAATTCTTTTGATAGCAAAGTTAGAGTTGGGGAGAGAAGAAGAGGAGAAGGAGAAAAGTTAGAATCTTCCTATCATTTCACCACCTCATTTCAATTTTATTACTAAGTAAGAAACCCCTCAAAACCCTCTCATTCTTTTTCTTCAAATTCATATTATATTCAAATACTAATAAGGCTAAAAAAAAAAAATCTTCATAGAGCTTTATTTGTAGTTGCATGTGAATTTGTGATATATATATTAGATGTTTGAAAATTATTTATATATTAGTAGTATTAAAATCATGATATAATCTTGACTTTAAGCTTGCATGTGTAATTTGTGATATTTAATAGATGATTTAACATTTTATTTAGTTTGATCATATGGTTCTTAAATCTGCCAGAAGTTTGTATGAATTTTTAGATAATTTTATACTCAAATTTTCAACATGGTTTCTTCTAAAAAGTTGTTAAGAATGATGTCTGAATCATTCAGAAATTATTTATTTTTATTTTTTTGCACGAATTTATATGGAATTTTAATTCAATCTGGATATTTAGACAAATTTTGCTTCATATTTGAAAAATCACTAAAAATCCTATATTGTACCAAATTTGATATTTTATTAGTTAAAAATGAAATTTGAGAAGTCTAGCTTCATCCTCAATTTTTATATTATGGATTTGATTTATAAATTTCAATGTAGAATTATTTTCAGAAAATGTGACGAATCTGTGTCATATAACTTCTTGTAGTTTTATAGAATTATTTATAATTTATTTTCGGAAAATTATTTTTGAAAAATGACCATAACATATTTGTTGAACATTCCTGAAAATTACATGAATTTCAGAATTGTCTAAATAATTTATTTGTAATTTTCACTACGAAATTTAAGTTCTGAAAATTTTGGATAGAATATTAAAAAAACCAAGATTGCCGTTTCAATTATTTATTAGAATTAAAATAAGTGTTGTTCTAGTTTACTTAATTCAATATTGTAAATTAGTAGTTCATTCATGTGTGATGTTGTGATTTATTTTAGTATTTAAAATTATTATTTCACCTTATAGCTCGATTTAACTCTTTACAATAATATGTACGTTGATTGATTATTGTAGAACGTAAGTGTTAATATTTTCTCTTGAAAATTTAGTAAAATGATATAACATCGATGGTGACCTAAATTTGTAATTATTAGTGATTACTATGGAAAATAACTAAAACGATCAACGGTGTGTACGAAATTAACGGTTGATGGTTAATATCGGTTGTTGAGGATGAGTCCTGGTTTTATGTAATTCGTGTCCAAAACCGTAAGATGGCACGGGACGTAATTTATTAAGATTGTTGAAATTATTTTAATGGTTGTAATTTCTGTTTGCAATTATATTGTTATATCATGTTTATAATCTCATTATTTTTCTCGTAAAAAAGAGGTAGGTTTATTGTATTTTCTTTCTGTGCTAAAATGCTCATGGCATATATTTTTGTTATCCTAGCATTTCATGCCAAATTTTGACAAGAAAAGAATAGAAGTTGAAAATTGAGTTGATGCTAATGTAGAGTTTTGGCTGACTTGAAGTCATGACTAGAGCCGAATAAATTTTATGATCTTATGTATTAACAATTAAGGACTTTATGATTTCATTTAATATTGTATTTGGACATTTTAATTTTTTTTGTTTTAATTTAGTGTTGTTTGAACCTTTAGTCATGTATGAGAGTTGCAATTTCCAATTAAAATATTAAGTTTTAACTTAATTTTGTTTATTTAATTTATCTTAATATTCTAAAATTTTGATGCGTCACACCAATATAGCTATTTGATTATCAAAAATGTTTGGGAACACTAAAAATGGAGCCACTAGGGGGAGTTCTAATGAGCTGACCCCCATTGATGTGATGGTTGAGTTTGCTTTTCTTTTTTTCTTTTTCTTTTTTTTTTTTTTTGGTTAAATTTCCAACTCATTAGAGCTGATGAGTGCTCTATTTTTTAGAGCTCTGAATCAGTATGATTATACCTTCGGCTTTCTATCTCACTAGTAATACATGATGTATTGATTATGACTTATATATAATTTGAGACGGAGAGAAAAGATTCTTAACCAAAAATTGCCATTTGAATTGGCTCTTTGTGCTTAGGCTTGACAATCATTGCTTCATTAGTATACATTGGGATTGAAAAAGGATCACACAATGTATGTTGCACTACACAAGTAGTTTTGAGGGAGTTTTTCAAGATGAAAAATAAAAAAATAAAAAATAAAAAACTTCAATAGCCTCCCAAGGAAAGCCTACTAACTGTCATGCTAGGCATTATTCTATATGGGGCTTCTATTATGTTTTGCTATTTTAATTATCAAAGGACAAAACATAATGAAAACGGCATTATTAATAAAGTAAAGTTTTTCGCAACATTAGCCTCCGTTCACTTGTCACACTTGTCAAGAGTTTTGATGGGAAAGTATTTTCACAAAAAAGATACATCACAGTAAAGAATAAGAAAACTCAATTTCTTATATGTATTTGTTCATTGATAGATGAATTTTGCCAAAAAGATTTAGTAAAATTTAGCTGTTCAATTTTTCAGTGGATGTGTGAAAACATATATTTTGTGGTTGAAAGTAAGTATGTTGAAATTCCTTCTGAAAAAATCCTCATTTTTTTGTGAGATTTATACATTATGAAGAGAAAATTATTTCTGTAAGAAAATAAAAAATGTGAGTTACATAAGTTTCTTACTAATGCAACAGTTATATGATTTTTTTTTTATTTCTTTTATTTTCTTATACTTTTCCAAACAACTGAATAGGGTCGTAGTCACCCAAAGGAGCCATGTTGTTGGAAAGGCCTATTTTGCTTTAACTATTGCCCCTAATCATAGGCACGATTTAGGAGTTTCTATTTGCACACACCCATTTCCCTCTTTATACATCTTTTTCAATAAATAATTGGTTCGGAAGTAGATTTCTGAAAATAAACAATTGGTTCGGAAGTAGCATTCTGAAAATAAATAACTTGTTCGGAAGTAGAGTTCCAAATTTTTTTTATTTTTTCAACATTCAACTTCCGAATGTGTTTATTTAATGTCCATAATAGTAATTTCACTTGAAAATAAAATTATAATAAAAATGATTTTTATTAAATGTGTGTAAAGAGGGGATTGGAGATGTGCAAATAGAAGCTCCCCACGATTTATCATGTCCATGAAGACAAACTATTACAAAATGACCGAAATATCCCTCCCCCCACAAACTTTTATTACGCAAACCTTTTTATTTCTCTAACCCAGATCTGTAACGTCTCTCTCTCTCTCTCTCTCTCTCTCTCTCTCTCTCTCTCTCCCTCCCTCCTCTTCCATCTCTAAGGTTTCCAAAATGTTCATCCTCACCAAGGTCCGCCGTGAGGTGGCGGTGATCTAGTCGCCGACATCGAAACTCCAATCTCTGCACTCTATTGTACCCCAACAGCACCATATAGATCTGGTTCTTCCACTGATGTCTTGCTATTTCACTCTCAGAAACCTCTCATCAGCTTCTTCGTTCTCACACTACAACAAAAAACACATTTGGCGACCCAAAATATTGTCACCAAAAGTACAGATTCCGTCGCCAAAAGAATCGGCGATAAATATACAACTTGTCACCAAAGGCCTGTCACTAAAAGTATTGGCGACGAAATCAGAAATTGTCACCGTATGTAGACATTTAGCGACAAGCAAAATTGGTTGCAAAAAATCATATATTTTGTCGCTATAAAATTACAATTTGTTGCTAAAAGGTTAAAATTTGGATAGGCTATGTAGTTTTAGCGACAATAAATGCGTCGCCAAAAGTACTATTTAACAAAAAAATTAATTTGGTCGCTAAAAATCACGTTTTTAGCGACGAGTAAGTTTTGGTTGCTAAAAGTTCTTGGAATAACCACTAACTTTTAGCGACAAAAACAATATGTTGTCACCAAATATATTAACAGCGACCAAAATACCACCTGTCACTAAAAATTCAGTACACAAATTTTGATTTTAATAATTTTCCCGTTCAAAATAATCCAAAACACCTGTTTTCCTGTGCGTAATATATACACAAATGTAATGTAAATAATAATACACCTGTGCAAGACATTCATACTAATTCAAAATTAATAGCTATGAAAAATCCCAATAAACATAATTACAATTCTCTGACAATCTAAACCATGCATACCAAAGTACTTACAAACTACGAACATCAAACCCATAAATACATTACCAAATCCTATGTCAAAATATTTTCAAAATTACAACCAAATATTTTGATGTTAAACATCTAACCAACAAGTCATTTACTAAAATCCTATGTCATAATATTTACAAAAACACAACACTAAATATTTTGATGCTAAACATTTAATCCATTAATCATTTACCAAAATCCTATGTCAAAATATTTCCAAAAACACAAAATCAAATCTTCTGATGCAGTCCAAACTATTTTCCACCATTGCCAATCTGTCACATGAAAAAAGAAAAAACAATATTAGATTGACAAAAAAAAAAAAAAACCTCGATATGAACTTCACAATTTTGATTTTAATTTTGTAACGGGAAGTCCAATCGGGTGCTGTTTTCTCATACAACTCTATTTAGGCTTGAACAAGCTACCCGTGCCAAGTTTCGGCAGTTTCAGTGGTCATTTTGCAATTTTGGCCCCTGAACGGGCCTTTTAAGTCTTGTGTTTTACATTTTTTCTTCTAATTTTCTAACCGGAAATCCAATCGAGGTCCCGTTTGTTCCTACAAGTCTATTTAGGTTTGAACAAGCTGTCCGTGCCAAGTTTTGGTGGTTTCGGTTGTCATTTCGCAATTTCGGCTCCTGAACGAGCCTTTTAAGTCTTGTGTATCACAATTTTCCTTCTAATTTTCTAACCGGAGATCCAATAGAGGTCCTGTTTGTTCCTACAAGTCTATGTAGGCTTGAAAAGGCTGTCCATGACAAGTTTTGGTGGTTTCGGTGGTCATTTTGAAATTTCGACCCCCGAACAGGCCTTTTAAGTCTTGTGTTTTACATTTTTCCTTCTAATTTTTTAACCGGAAATCCAATTGAGGTCCCATTGTTCCTACAAGTCTATTTAGGCTTGAACAAGCTGTCCGTGCCAAGTTTCGGTGGTTTCGGTGGTCATTTCGCAATTTCAGCCCCCGAACGGGCCTTTTAAGTCTTGTGTTTTACAATTTTCCTTCTAATTTTCTAACCGGAGATCCAATTGAGGTCCCGTTTGTTCCTACAAGTCTACTTAGGCTTGAACAAGCTGTCTGTGCCAAGTTTCAGTGGTTTCGGTAGTCATTTCGAAATTTCGGCCCCCGAACGGGCCTTTTAAGTCTTGTGTTTTACATTTTTCCTTCTAATTTTTTAACCGGAAATCCAATCGAGGTCCCGTTTGTTCCTACAAGTCTATTTAGGCTTGAAAAATCTGTCCATGCCAAGTTTTGGTGGTTCCAGTGGTCATTTCGCAATTTCGGCCCCTGAACGGGCCTTTTAGATCTTGTGTTTTACAATTTTCCTTCTAATTTTCTAACCGGAGATCCAATCAAGGTCCCGTTTGTTCCTACAAGTCTATTTAGGCTTGAACAAGCTACCCGTGCCAAGTTTCGGTGGTTTCAGTAGTCATTTCGCAATTTCGGCCCCCGAACGGGCCTTTTAAGTCTTATATTTTACAATTTTCCTTCTAATTTTCAATTGTTAATATTTTCCCACAAAATCAAACTAAATGAAAACAAGTGCACAAGAAAATTAGCAGTGCCAAGATGAATGCAACATTAACAGTAAGGATGGTATCTTTTTTCTTTTTTGATAATCAAATTTATTTAAGAAAAACAATGCATCAAGAGGGAGATGCCATCTTTATATGTCACAAGTGTACGAAGCCAAAAGCAAAAGGAATTTTTCATATCACTGATTAGAGAAGATTACTGAAGCATATGTTAAATGAACAAAAGTTATAAGTCATAGTAGGAAACTTGCTCAACAGGTATCAAACATGAGCATACAATCAACTATTCACTTCTCACAATTGTGACTTCTCCCTTATGTGAATAAAAAAACTCATTTGTACAATTCATACCTGCCCATATTCACTAACTGTATCAAGACCCACAATACCAAGGTCTAGATCCCCTGATACTAATTTCCGTACAATGTCTTTTGCCTGCTGAAACCAAACTTCCAGGTTTGAGAGCTGCAACAACCATTAAAAAAAGTCATGCAGCTACATAAGACATAAACTTAAGCATAACTGTAAATACTAAAATGTAGAGCATGAAGAGGTCAAAAACAATGCATAAACTAAGTGGCAGAAAACAAGATTTTTGTTTAGAGAAAAAATACACTACCCCATATATATGTTCCATATTTCAGCAGTGTCTAACACATGGTTTTACTGATCAAATTCATTGAACCAATGGATGAATACAAGAGAGAGAAAATGTATTCACACACTCACAGTTTTCAGTGAAGATGGGAAGGATGACAACAAATGCTGAAAATGGACAAAGTACCATCTAGAAGAAAGCTTACACAGCATAACATTATGAAACATGCAATGTATAATAGTATTTATGTAAGCAAGTGCATTGGCTTGCAGAGTTCACATCTGCTAACTCGTAGATGAGACTGAAATTTTGCCTCTGTAGGCCATATTAACAGACAAAGTACATCTCTTGATAACACATTCTTAAATAACATAAAATTATATAGGGCAATTACAAGCAGAATAACAAAAACCAATAACCTTCTCCAAATAGCCTAATATATTCTTTGGAAATGAAAAATGATCAATCATCAACCTGAACTTTTAGCAGGATGGATTGGGTCTAGGTTTCTTTGACACCAATATACATTTTCAGAAGGGCTCAAACCCACCCCAACATCTTTGTTTATGTGACTTCTACTGCTATGTCACTCTACTGAAAAATGGCATGTTGAACCCTTAAGGACACAATAAGCTATTTGTGCTGTTGAACGAATTGCAGTTTTGCCATTTATGTTAGTCAGTATTGCAGCTACAGCTTAGTTAGAGTTGCACCCAAAATGTGTGCCAAAACATACAGGAATATAGGTAGCTAATAATATACATACAAACATAGACTTGTTTGCTTAGCCCAAGATTTTGGAGAGCTCCACAAACGGTTTGCATTGCCGGGAGAAGATAAGACTTTAATTGAGTATCATTGCCCGTTAAGATCTCATTTCCAACAGTGATGCAACTGATTTTGGTGTGGGTAATGAAGGGTTGAACATTCAGTTCAATCCAGTTTTGAGCTTTTAAAGGGTCAGTCATATTTAAAAGATACTCATTGCCAAGTCCAATGATAAAATCGATATTTGAATTGGCAAATGCGCTTAATACGTTTGGATCAGCGTCGTAAAGTTTTACGCTGCTGATGTTGAGAGATCCGAGGAGGTTCGCAACACGGCTGGGAGAGGGAAGATTGTTTGCAATTTGGCCATAGTTAATTCCAACTCCAAGGCTGACAATTAGAACTATTGAATCTGAAAAAAAAAATGCAAAACATAGTAAGTTAAAAAAAAGAATAATCAAAGATTCCAGTAAAATTAAAAGGAGATGAAGAAAACATTAGTCAGAGTAGAAAAAATGAAGAGAAGTGTATGGCTATAGGCTTAGCACTTATTGTTAAAAGATTGGAGAGAAAATATTTATAAAACAAAATAAGAAACCAGAGCCTTATTTGAGCATAAAACAGAGGCTGCTTG
This sequence comes from Camellia granthamiana, assembly GCA_036172215.1. NCBI lineage: Eukaryota > Viridiplantae > Streptophyta > Magnoliopsida > Ericales > Theaceae > Camellia > Camellia granthamiana. Next base: position 71,828,934 of record CM069908.1, on the reverse strand, counting down.
TGTGAAATTTTTTTGGGATGAAATTTCATCGTAAGGTCAACTAGCATCCATTGAAGCTAGTTGGCATAAAAGATTTACAAGATAGTGCAGAACACTCAAGGAAGATCCTTCAGCAGTGGACATATATTTGGGTTTAAGTCAAACTAAGATAAAAATTGTTGACTTTGCATTCTCTCTGTTTCTCTTTTATCCATAATTCCTAATTGCCTATTCAATGCAACATTAAATCTTGATTTACATTCATTTTTTAAATCGTTCTTTTCTTGCTTGCTTCAATCATTAGATTTTAATTTGGGCTTTTTAACTTTAATTTTTCTTTCTAACAACCCAATTCACCCCCTCACCCACTTCTTGGGTTGACTCACCTGAGTAATAATAATATGATTTTGAGATACCAGCTTATGAGTAAATTTTTAAGAAAAATAACTTACATTTTGATCACGGTGAACAAGAGACTGTTTCTTTTATGTCCACACCACTAGGAATATATCAATAAATATTCAAATATTTTTATATCTTACGCTCTCTAACTTTATTCTCAAAGCCCATTGCTTTGACAATAAGAAAAAATTTAGAAAATTATTAACTAAGGGACTTTTTGGTAACCCCATTTAAGTACTAAATCCCAATTTTTACGAAGGATCTTCCAATACAAGCATTTTATCATGCACAGCTGGCTATCACTTAAATTGGAAATCTACTTAAACAAGAGTCCAAATCTATGTTAGCTGGAATGTGGATCGTTCCAGTAAGTGAAACGGGAACTGGAACATGGTACGCAGCATGTTCTAAAATGTGATACGATTAGGATAGACTTGTATATATGACATTTAAGAATTTAAGGTACTTTTAGAGTATTTTTTTTTTAATTATTAGGCATTAAATAATATATATATATTCTTCCATTTTTGTGCTTTTGTCTTATCAAAACTTAAGTCACCTTAGATTTTAGCTCATTAAATTTGATTTTTATTCCTCCTAAGGTAACATTCAAGGAAATATATTGGAAAAAACTTTTGGAATCATTTCGGATCACTAAATTTACCGTTTTGGAACGGAAGTGTACCATGTTTTAGAACATGAGTACCGATACGTAATTCGTTAGGGTATTAGCGTTTTCTAGTAACACAGGTCTAACTTTCAAGGCCTATAAGACTGACTCATCATTAAACCTTACAAAACAAATTCAAATCTTTATTTTTTAAATTGAAAATTGAATTAAAAGGTTTCAGAACTAAAGTTTTCTGGCAATAAATATTCAATGTATTTACTTACGAAAAGGAGAACAACTATATAGTTCAAAACCACAAAGTCATTTGCCAAAATGACCTTTTGTCCATTGGTTTTGCTGACAAAAGTTTTTAAAGCAGTGGAGATAATACCTTGATGCCTCATCCAAAAGCTCTGTGCGTAGTCACCTTACTTTCCAAGGTTGAAGATTAGACATCAGAAGTAAAGTTTCAATAGTAAAGGGCAATCTCAAGAAGAAATGATGTCGTATGATATTTAAAAGCAGGTTTTTACTACGGTTATTTACATGGAGACCCCCTAACTATTGAAAAACATTACTTGGACCATCTGAACTATAAAAGCGTACAAATGGATCCCTTAAACTATTGAGAAGTATCGCTTTATCCTCTAAACTATAAAAGCATACAAAGCATACCTTCCCAAATCCCCCAACCAAACATAGTGTTAGTTTTAGTATATTGGATTAGAATCAACAATCACTTTTCTTCTAAGTTAATGTGAGAACCAGTCATTAAATAACTCAGCCTTTCTGAGGGTCGACACCCAAACTAAACAACTACTATACATAATAGATGTTATAGTATATATTGTCTATTATGACATAATAAGCAAGATACATTGTCTATTATGACATAATAAATCCATTAAACTAAAGGCAGCTTATAGTAGGATTCTTACATTAATAAATCAAAAGAAAACCAAGGAAAAAAAAAAAAGGAAAAAGAAGAGGATAAATGATGGGTCCATGCAAAGAGAGTTATATGAATGTAGATAAAAGAAATAACATGAGGAGGTGTTGAAGAATCCAACTCACATCATGGTCATTAATTTCCTTTTCCCAGGACTTAGCATTCCACTCATCCACCCCCTTGGCTCCATAGTATTCTTCCACTTGAAGATTTGTGTGAACCTTCATAACTTCAAATTGCTACAATGCATAGAAAGACTTGTTCTTAAATAAAACCACATTTAATTAGGTAATCTCAATCCATAATTTTAAAAAAGAGGACAAAGCAAAAGGTGAATACAATTATTTTGCCCAAATTAAAGACACATTTAAAGAGTAGACATTGGAAGGACTTTGAAACGGAACATGCCTGGTGAACAAGGTGAACAGTGGGAGCCAAGAATACAATAATATTTTTATGAGGGGGAACTAGGTTGAGAGATGGAGCCATGTCATTGATGATCAAGAAAACATTAGTCAGAGCTGATAAAATGCAAGTTATATCATTAATTACAACAAAGAATCTCAAAAATACAAACTCCTACTCTATATAATTGAAAGTTTCACTTTCCTAGTCTCCCTGACAATGAGATATCAAAAAATTAGAATTAGAGAATGATACGAATACGCATCAAAAGAACACAATCAAAGCAATGAATCTTTCATATCTCAATGTTGATAAACAAATAGAAAAAACAAAAATCCACCAACCTAATAAGCATAATAGACACAGCTACTTAAGACTTCGATTGTATCGAAAAGATTCAAAATTTTCCTACTGGATTTCTAGTCAACCAAACAGAACGAGAAAAAAAGACGAAGGCAATTGAAATCAGCATGGATTGAGAGAGTATAGAAGACGAACCAGATAGAGTGAGAAGCAAAAGAAGCGTAGAGAAGATAGAATGGAGCTTCGAAGCCATTGCTTTGCTGCTCACTGATTCAACGCCGTTTCGACCTCCGCGATCCCCTAAATCACAGCCACCATGGCAGCTCCATCTTGCTATATACAAAATCAGTTCCAAAATCAGTCCGAAATTCAGAATATACCAGTCCCGAAAATCAGTTCCTAAATCAGTCCAAAAATTAGAATATATCAATCTGAAAATCACAATATCGGTCCAAAAAATCAGAATATCAGTCCGAAAAATTAGATTGATGACAAAGAAGAAAAAGAGGAAGACGAGAGAGTGTAAGAGTGTGAGGGAAAAATCAGTCCCATTGATTGTGTGTGTTCTGCAATGCCGAACAAGAGAATGAAAATGATGATAAAGAAGAAAGAGAGGAAGATGAGACAGTGTGAGAGAGTGAGAGTGAGAGTGAGAGGGAGAAGGAGAAGGAGATGGAGAGGGAAAGAGAGACGAAGAAGAGGGAGAGAAGACATACCTCTTTGTCTTCTGTTGTGCCGCTTCAGGTTGTGGAATGAGAAGACGAAGAAGACTCATTTTAGGTCAACCTTGTTTATTCGGTCATAAAAAAAAAAAAAAAAGACTCAAAACGACGTCGTTTTGACAAGAAATTTATTGGCGACGAAAATCATTATGTTGCCATAAATGTCATTCACCTTTCAGCGACTATTTTAATTCTGTCGCCAAAAAATCTAAATTGGCGACAAACATTTTCGTCGCTATATATTAATTTCGTCGCCAAAACTTTTTTAGCGCTCCCGCGCAAAAAATTAAATTGCCGCCAACCTTTTTGGCGACGAATTAAGATATTTGTTGCTAATGGTGTATTTTTTGGCGACCAACACGTATATTGTCGCCAAAAACATACAATTGGCAACAAAATTCAATTTGGTTGCTAAAAAACGTCACCAAAAATGTTTTTTGTTGTAGTGACAATTGCCTTTAGTTTCGGTTTCGTCTAGATCCAGAAGCAGTGTCGAGAGTTTCATTAGCTGAATCTGATGGAACAACTCATCGGTTGAGCTCATAGATCTGGTTCTTCTACTTCGCGTGGCAGTGGCGGTGATAGATGTGGTGAGTCGACAGGGTGGTCAACGGAACCCAGGTAGATGACGAGCTAATAACGGCGAAGGCGGCGTTAGGCGGCGTAATGGGGAAAAGAAAGAGAGTGGATGCGACGCTTGAGGCAATGGAGGCCAAGGTTGGTGGCTAGAACCCTGAGGTGGTCGAAGAAGTGAATCGCCGGTTTCAGAATATTCATGAGAAAGATGATGATGACGATGAAGTCTAAGAAGAATAAGATGATGTTATAAAAAGTGCGTCGATCTGGAACTTTGTTTTTATGGCGTAATGAGATGGTTCATTTCATCATAATGAATCACCGGTTATTTAGTGTAATGACGACGAAGTGAACTATCGGTTATTCAACGTAATGAGATGGTTCTCAGGGATAAGGGTGTTCATCTTCCTTCTTCTTCTTCTTTTATTTATTTATTTTTTTTTTAGTTGTTGTTGATGATCATGAAACTAATTGCAGATTATAATTGCAGATAATTTGAACAGAAAAAAAAATTAATGAATTTTCATAGATAAAAAAATAAGCAAATAGAAAAAATTGGCTTGCGAAATTTAACAGATATGAGAAAATAAGTTTGAATTTCAACAGATAAAATAATTAGAACAAAATTTTTTATAGATAAGAAAAGATAGTACAAGAATTTCAATAGGTAGAATTTTACACATATAGAAATTTGAACAGATAGGAAAAAATAAGACCAGAATTTGAACAAATAGACAAAAAAAAAATTGAACAAATAAAAAAAAATTTAAAGAGATAGGAAAAAACTTGACAAATAGATATAAATTTGAATAGATAGTTAACGAAAGTCAACAGATAAATTAAGGGGTAAAATTGAAAACAAAATGTCATCCAAAAGCAACAAAAGGATTTCTTACTAAACTATTTTATAAATGATGGATCTCTCGCCAATAAAAAATATCTACTAAACCTAATGCCCTGTACCTTCGTTACCTTGGACTTTTTAATAATTATCCCTTACAATTTATGCATCTAATACTATTTTTGAAGTGTGAACACCTTCACTTATTTTCTACTTTTTCATACTTTCAAAATATCCTTTTCAATACGTTACTCTTGAAAAGGCACCATATAGCAACAGTCACTAGCACTATGTAGTAACAGGTACTAAGACTTCTTAACTTTTTGTGAATGTTCGTCCTACAGTTTTCATTTGTTAGAGAACTTCATATATAATAATAATAAGGAAAAATTATCAGAAAGCCTCATATTAGAATCAGTTACTCTAATCAGTCTCATGGATTTTCTAATACACTGATAGATCGTGTTTGTTTTGACAACCTTATTGTGAGATCCTCTTTTGGATTTTGGTATAATTTGGCAGACATTTCTACCCTTTCTCATTAGGGAATGCCATCTTAGGGAAATTGGATCCAATTTTTGGATCACGTTACCATCACTCAAACATAAAACTCCAAACGTAACACTCAAAAAAATTTCTTAGTGTATTTCCCCAAACGTAACACTCAACACTCCAAAAAAACTCTTTAGTATACTTTTTCTAAACATAACACTACAATGTAACACTCAAAAAACTCAATACACTAAAAAACTCATTAGTGTAACGTAACATTCCAATGTAATACACTAAAAAATTCCTTAGGATATTTTTTCTAAACGTAACACTCAAATATAACATACTAAAAAATTTCTTAGTATATTTTTTTCAAACGTAACACTCCAATAAACAACAACAATTAAGGAGATTATAATGACAAATGAGTCATTACACATCTAAAAGAACTAAATATATCACAAAAAAAAAATATATATATATAGGACTAACTGGAATATAATTTCAACATATAGAATTTATCAGTAACTCTCTCTACTAAAAATAATATTTGAAATTCTTAAAAAAAAATTCTAATTTAATCCACAATGATGTGGCCTAATTGATGCAAATATATGTTAATTTTAAATTAGTCACACACATCATTATATAAAGTGTCCAATTGTTTTACCACATTATTATAATTGAATTTGTAGATATAAAATTGTGGATCTCGAGCATTTTTTTCTATAATAATACATAATTTTACGATTAAGTTTTTCAAAAATTCAAATCTAAATTCAAATATAAACTTGATAGAATTTGACGGATGTAGCAATAGGCACTAAGACTTTTGAATTTTTGCAAATGGTTGCTTTGTGGTTTTCATCTGTTGGAGAACTTCATATATAATAATATTTGAAACGCTTAAAAAAATTATAATTTAATTGATAATAATGTGGCATAATTGATGCTAATTTTTATTTTGTCAAACACTTAATTATATATAGTGTGCAAGCATTTAGTTATTCGAATAAGTTAATGACATTATTGAGACAAACACAATAAGGAGTTTAATGTACTCATGTAGTGATTATCAATAAGTAAGCACCGTAACAATTGAAGAATCACACTTACATCTCACAATATTCATCATCACATTTTAAAAAAAAAATAACCCATGAGTCTCATGTAAGAGTCCATGTCAAAACACGAGTTCCTTTTTGTTTAAAAAAACCATCCCCATATTTGCCGAATATTATACGGCAGGAAGTGAGCACCCAAAATCATCTGTTTTTCCACTTTTGCCGACGACAATACGGCAGGACCAGTGGACACCAAAAAAATATTTTTCCCACATTTGTCGAGCAATAAGCCTAGACAGGGCATTTGTGCACATTTTAAACTCCCTGCGCGGGTGTAGACACCCCATTTTTGACCGTCCGCAAGACTTGGATGCTTTGTCCTGCGCACTCGATGATGAAAGTTGCGTTGAGTGTGGTTCAAGTTCTCAACGAGGGATTAAGTTCAAGCTCCAAAACCAATCCCAAACCTTTCATATTCATACTGTTCTTACCCCAAAATTCATTTTTGAACATTGTGCCACCCTACATTGAGTTTAAAACAGTGGAACAGGGAAGCACATTGGGAGTCGGCCATGCCACATTGGGAGCTGGCTGTGGCCATTGAGAGCCGACCAGCTCTCTTTAGCGAGAAACACTGTTCTGAGCGGGAATCAGCCAGTTGTCCATTTTTTAAGATATTTTTTACCTATTTTGCTCAAATTCTATGAATACAAGCATATATCTCAGTGTTAGACGTTGGAAAAATTTCAAAGAAGCTAAAACATAGTTGAAAGCCCCTTCTTCTTGTGCAAGCTAACTTTGAGATATTTGATCATCCATACACCATATCTATACACTACATACAACCTTGGAGCCATAACTTAGAACCTTGGTTGAGCTTTGTGAATCACAATTCAAGCTTGATAGTGTGCTTGGACCAAGTTTGGTTCACAAACAAGAGCTTACCTTCTTCAAGAGGTATAAGCTTACCACCTTTCTATTACTTTCACTTCTGTCTTTCTCTGCCTATTTCATGTGTTTTTGTATTGTTTTGATCCTATTTCAAGTGTTGGAATTTTGGTTTGGATAGCTACCAAAGGGTAGAGAGGGTTAACACCCTTTATTGCACTCTACTTCATGGCTCACACCCTTGTTTTACACTATTTTCTTTGCCTTTTAAGCTGATTTTCAGAGTTTGAAAAAGGTTTAAAAAACATGGTTTGAGGTCTCAAAAATGGAGAGATTAGCCACCTCTTCTTGTCTTGTTCACTAGCCTTGCATTGCCTTGTTCTTTCCTACTTTTTTTTATGCTCTTTAACATGATTTTTGGCCTCTGTTTTTAGCATATTAGGGGCTATTTTAGGGTTGTCCTAATGTATTTAATTAGTGTATGCTTTGAATATCTAGCTTGTTGTGTTGTAAGTCCTCATATCTAGCTTGTTGTGTTGTGTTACCCATGCTTTGATAGCTTTTCTTTGGTTATTTTCATGTCCAGAATCTCATCCTAACAATCAAATTCATGTGATCATTTCTGCCACCTCCCTCTTTTCTTCCTTTTTTTTTCTTCTTTCATTTGAGAGTTATTTCAAACGATTGATGGTTATTCAAGGCATGAGATAGAGACCTATGCTTATTGGCTTAATCTCTACGAAGGTTCATTGTCAAGGCATAGGCTCTCTCTCATGCCAAGAATCACTTCTCATTTGATATTTCTTCTCATTTAGTGGACTCAACCATCACTTTGGACAAATTGATTAAAGAACGGAAAGGACTAATAAAATCGGCTTAAAATGAACTAAACCAACATAAAGAAAATGTTTAGAGTTGGTTGCATTTGGCTGGACGTTATACCAAGTCTATCACTCCGAGAATTGTCTCTTATCAATCCATGATACGTTAATGAGACTTGGGGTGTGTCTACTTCCCTCTTTGAGCCTTCATGATAAGAGGGTGGAGTGGTTTTCCATTACATTTATTCAATTTTGTCCAAACGTGTTCGAAATCATCAAGCCATCAAATTGTGCGTGTTGGTGGTTTCAGACTCGAAATCGTTTTTCTCTTGAGTTTCCCATGACAAAGAAGAGCAGAAGGAACAAACTAGGCCTAAAAGGCTTTGTCTGCACTGTTCTCACCTCAAATCACAAAAACATTTTTGGCATAAAGTTAGGGTACGGTCGGCTCTTTTTGGACCCGGCCAGATCTCATATAGGGCTAGCCGGCTCCCAATGTGTGGTAAACAGTGACTTTTGGCAGAAACAGAGGGCAGTGGCTAAAGGTGAGGCAAAGTAGTCTAGGCAGACAGAACAACTTCTGGGCACTGTGCATACGATCATTGTGTCTCATGGTTGCTTGGATTAATATTCTTATTAGCATTGTTGTAATAATTCTTGTTGTAATTATTATAATATCCTTGTTGCAATTATGGTTGTTTATTATAATACCCTTGTTGTAATAACGTAGGTATCTAGTTAGTTAGTTTAGTTAAGTGTAATTCATTTATTTGAATTTGTAATAGTTAGTTTAATTTGGACACTTGGACACTCATTCGGACCCTCTTGAATGAGGGCAAATATGTAATAATCGTATATGTCTTCCACCCGCATTTCTTTCTCCCTTTTATTTATTTGCTTATAATGGTAGCATTAGCATTTCCCATGTTTCACATACACTTGTCTTGCATGCATAAAAGTTCGGTTCATCGTACTAACCATTATCAAATTCAAATTCCTTATTCGAATGTGTGCTTTTATCACATGAGTTGACTTACGTGCCATGTTAGTAGCCGAACCTATTAATTGCATGTTGTATGTGTTGCATTAGTCATATCGCATCATTAGAATCATGCATTCTTACTAACTATTTTATTCTCTTTGGCTTGCCTTGGAGTATTAGGTGAGCATTTATATCTTTAGCATGTCGCATAAGTATGTCCGTGTCGCCATATCGAGCATGTTTTCCATTAGGCAAAATGCTTAAATGATATACTTGTTTGAATGCCGGTGGATGAAGGCCTTTTTTACTTAAATGGGAATAATTTGATTAAATGTAACTACGCGTTCACTTTTTCAAGTGGCATGTATTTAAAACACTCTTTCAAAACAAACATAAAATCAACACATTCCAGATTTTGTGAATTGGTCTACACTTGTGTACTACACATAGTAAATTAGCCTAACAATCAGAACAAGAGCATATAATGTAAATAAAAATCATATCATGATTAGTAGAGGCCGATCTTTGATCGGGCAAGTGGGGTGCTCAAATCATGACCTTCCCCTCTCGTACCTAAGTTCTCGAGCCGAGACACTTTGGGGATGACAGACTAATGGCCTTTGGCACGAGTCATGGGTTTCCTAAATTTCTTAAAAATATTTAGGTGGCGACTCTGTAATATGGTAAAGCAGTCCATTTTTGGCATTTGATTCAAACATCTATTTTCCAAAAGATTTGCTGAATTTGGACTCATTTGTGTTTTTCTATTTCATGTTGCACTTGTAAAATCAAATTCAAAACCATGGGAGTCTGAACTATAGGGCTAGTCGTATCCGAAAGGAGACGAAATGCAAGCTATAGCAGGTACCAACTCAACACCACATTTTCAAAACTGACTCTTACCCGGACTCATGCACAATTAACAATTCTATCACATTTCCATTCCATTTACAAGCATCCAACATTGCAAGAGATGAAACACAACATAACCTTCAAAGAATGCCAATGTCCAAGCCACAATTCCAGTACCATAGCAACATCCACATCTTTCATCTCATTATTTATTTATAACATTCTAGGAATTGAAGGAGATTCCACACTATTTAATGTTTTCTACTCAAAATGAAAAGTTAGGGTTTTTTCCAAATTTAGGTGTTTCTTTCTTTCTCCATAGATATTGGTTTAAATAACATTCATATACATGTTTTGTACAAAGGAGTTAAGAAATTTCAAGTAAAAGTCAATTAAAGTGATCTATTTATGTAGAATATGGATTAGCCCAACAAGATCCCCAAATTAGATCATGAGTCACAACAATATCATAAAATCTCTTCAAAACAAGGAAATACTAGGTTAAAAGTAACCATACCTCAAGAATCAAGCAATATATCAAAGCTCCTAGAAGAATCCTTCGCGGATCCCAATTCCAATTGGTAGAAAAGTGAGATCTTCAAGTCCTTTTCCCTTTTTGGTAAGTAATCTTGGCCCAATCTTAGGGAAATGGATGGTATTTTAGAGTGAGAAACTAGGGTTTTTCGAAAATGAAGAGAGAAGAGGAAAGATAGAAATGAAAAGTTATAGGAATGATCTAGAATTGTATTTTTAAAGTTGTTGAATTCGCGCAGTTCGCTCGAGCGTAAAACACAAACTCGGGAGGCTCGCTCGAGCGACAAATCCTTCGCTCAAGCATAAAATGACATGTCCCAGAAGTTTTGCAGGGCTATAGTGAAACAGCTGGGAGCTAACATTCTTCGCTTGAGCGCAACTTCTTGTGCTCGAGCGACCCGTCTGGACAGAATGTCACAATCTTTCCCCCCTTAGGAAATTTTGTCCCTGAAATAACATCCACTCCCAATCTGTTAACAAAATATGGCGACAAAATATATTTATAAATCCTTAGCAACTCTCAATCACACAATATGTCAATTTAAGGTCAAAACAAGGACAAGGGAGACTTGGAGAAAAATAATAGTCCATTTCCACTTCTTCATATACAAGGAAGAGTAAACAAACAATTACATCATAAATTAGAAAATAATTTCAGGTGTTTCTAGCAGATCCACACCGTGATGATGCCATTACACTTTAACTAACGGAATTGTTTTACCCCTCAAAACTTGCTCTCTAGTATATAAATTTGGAGTGGTTTTTCTTCATAAGACACATCCTCATCTATTTCAATCTCCATCCAACTAACACATGCGAGGGATCGGGTTCATACTCGCGGAGCATAGACAAGTGAAACACATCATGGACTCCGGATAGTTGTGGTGATTGTTAGGTTTTATTCTTGGCAATCCCGTTTGACAAGGATTTCTATAAGAGATTGGTTTTCTTCCAAAACAAGGATTACTTTGGAGTTCATTAAGAAATTGGTTTTCTTCCAAAACTAGGATTACTTTGGTTTTCTATAAGTAGTTGGTTTTCTCCCAAAACTAAATTAATTCCTCCAGATCTTCTTTCTGGTTCTTAAGGTTTATATCTGGGGATATTTTGTTAGTTTTCTTTGATGTTTTATTGAGTATTCAACTCATGGTTTAAAGAGAGTACATCAAAGGTTTTGTTTGTTATACGCAAGAGAGAGAGAGAGTTGTTCTTCGGTGGATTCTGAAGAATTCGAGCCTGAAGCATCGGTGGATTCTAGAGTGGCTCATCGTAAAGACAATTCCGATGTGAAGACGGGGTTGAAAGAGGCACATAGAGGTTGGTTCAATTAGGCGTGGATTCGCTAGGTAATTGAGAGTATACCTGTGTAATTCCTTTAAATCTTCTTAGTGGATTGTTTTGTGGCTGTTGTCTGTGATTTTTTAATCACAGTTAGAGGTGTCCAATTGTGGTTTTTCCACGTAAAATCGTTGTGTCGATTTGTCTTTGATTGTTTGATTGGGATTGTTATATTCTGCTTAAAATTGGTACATAATCACAAATCAACATCTAGGGTTTCTAGATTTTTCAATTGGTATCAGAGCGGGTCGTTCTATTTTTTTAAAAAAAAAATCTTTTAGAACGAGATCTTGTTTGATTTGTGATAATGGATTCAATTCGTGAGGGAAATTCTATGGTTCGACCACCCCTACTTGACAGATCCAATTATTCTTTTTGGAAAGCTCAGATGAGATCGTTTTTGAAATCTATTAATAAAAAAGTTTGGCAATCTGTCATGAGTGGGTGGACTGAACCAACAATTACCGTTGATGGAGTAACTTTACCCAAACCAATTGATAAGTGGGACACAACTGATTACCAAAATAGTAGCTGGAATAGTAAAGCTATCAATTCTCTCTTTTGCGCTGTCACACCTGAAGAGTTTAGTCGTATATGTAATTGTGAAGTCGCAAAAGAGGCTTGGGATATCTTACAAACTATTCATGAGGGCACTCCTTCTGTGAAACGCTCAAAACTTCAAAGGCTCACATCTAGTTTCGAAAACCTTTCAATGAAAGATAGTGAAACCTTTGATGAATTTTATGCGAAGTTGAGTGACATTGTAAATTCCAGCTTCAATTTTGGTGAAAAAATACCAGAATCCAAAGTTGTGGGAAAAATTTTGAGATCCTTACCCGATCGGTTCCAACCAAAAGTTACGGCTATTGAGGAGGCTCAAGATGTTGACAACCTCAAGCTAGATCAGTTGGTTGGAAATCTCCAAACTTATGAGGCACATAGAAATCTCAAAAAGAAACAAAAAGATGTTGCTTTCAGTAGTGCTCGTAAAGTGGTAGAGGATTCTGATGAGGATTGTGAGATAGATTCCAAGATTATGGCTGCTTTTGTTAAACAATTTAAAAAATCCTTTTTGAAAAAGAATCCTAATCTTTTGGAATCTACTCATATTCATAAATTTAAAAGTAAAGATAAACTCAAAATTAATTCTATAGCCAAGAAGGAGAAAGGAAAGATACAAGGGAACTCTGAAAGAGTCCAATGCTATGAATGCCAAGGATTTAGCCACTTTGCTTCAGAATGCCCCACTCGTTTGAAGAAGAAAAAAGCCCTCGCTATCACTTGGGATGATGAATCAGAATCTGATGAAGATGATAGTGACAGTGAAGATCAAAGTGAAGAGGGACATAAACAATTTCTTGCTTTCATGGCAGCTTCCGAAGCTGAAGGACAAGCAGATTCTCCGAAGTGGTCAGTTGAGAATATCACTGATGATGAATCCTCGGAGAGTGATCATGAAGAGCTTGAGCAAGCTTATGAAAAGTTGTATAAGGAGTCTCTTAACTTATTCAAATTGAATGACAAACTCACAAAGAAACTCAAAGCATGTGAAAGTGAGAATGTCAAACTTAAGGAGGAGATTTCCGAGACCAGGATTAATGCCATCAAGGTAGCTGATGATCGACAAGTTCTTTGTGCAAAACTGTTGACTTGTGAGACAGAAAGGAATGAGCTACTGCAAACCCATGCCATGTATGAAGAAAAGATTGAATCTCTCGAGATGTCACAAGTTGCTTTGGAAGAACTAATGATCAAGAAAGAGGAAAAGCTCAAGTGTGCTATGGCTACCATTGGTCTTTGGAACAAAGGATCAAAGACTTTGGAGGATATCATTGGGTCTCAACAAATGAGTTGTGACAAGAGTGGCATTAGCTTTGGTGATAACAAAGAGGAAAAACAGAGTGCATCTACATCTCATGATACAAGAACTCAAGGAAAAGGAGAACAAAAAATTCAACACGAGGATGAACTTCTCAAACTTCCTAGAGTTGGTAAGGTAAAAGAAAAAAAAGGTACACCCTATACATCCTGTTTTTATTTGTCATCATTGTGGTATGCATGGTCATATTCGCCCTTATTGTTATAAGTTGCATGGGAGAGTGTATTTGCTAGACCTAAAAATAGGAAGTTGGAAACCAAGTCAAGACGGGTTCCCATTGAAAGCAAAGGGAACCACAACGTCAAGACACCACCCAAGAACCGCAATACTCACAACTTTGTTTATACTAAAGCAGTTTGGGTGAGAAAAATTGATTTGTGTTAATTTGTTTATTTGTTTTAGTTTTTGGGTTTCTGTTTGTTTTTTTAACGAGAAAAAAAAATGTGTGCATGTTCGTTTTTTGTCTTGCTTGGTTTAGAAAAAGAAAAAAAAGAAAAAAAAAACCCAAAAAGATTTTCTTAGTATGGTTTTGTAAGCTTGAAATTTTTGAGATGTCCTTGGTGCATATTGGAATTGATGAGAATAACCATTACATGTTACCATGTGTACTTTCTGTGGTCATTACTCATTTTGGAGTGTGTGTTTTTTGATTAGTATGTCTCATTCTATACACACTCTTGGATTAGCAAATTTTGGAGTCTTCCATCTTAGTGATCATTTTTTTTCTATGGACTTCTGGCATTGTATCTTTTATTTTTCTAGAGGAATTGACCTATACTAGCATATCATGGGTGATGTTGAGTCTCTTAACCACCTTCCATCTTTTTGCATCTCCATGGCTTTCCCCTCTATTCTTTGTAGTCCAGGCATGAGGAAAAGGCTACCTCAGAGTCACCAACCAGGCTATCCTTTTTATATCCATGCTTCTCTGGTTCGGTTTCCATACTCTTGAGCGTGTCAACCGCCAATGAGCAAAAGAAAAAGAAAAAAAAGAAGAAAAAGAAGAAGCAAAAATGTGCAAATGCAAGAAAAAAAAATGTGAAAAAAAAAAAGGGATTAATTGATTGAGGGGAAGCCTCCGCCTTTACTCACCAAATACCCCTTGATTCCTAGTGGTTTGACTTTCCTTAGTTGTGCTTAGATTCTCTTGTCGGAGGTCCAGCTTTCATATCACTACTAGGCTTTGAATCTTGTGTTTGTCGAACTCCAAGAGTCACACACACACTTTTATCATGGGATTTATGCTTTTCACATAATGCATCACTTTCTTTTATGAAGAATTTTCTAGAGGCTGTGCACATTGTGTTTTCAAGTAATTGTACTTCTTGGATAATCTTGTGTGTTTTAAGGTACAAATCTGAAATTCCCTGCTTGCTCCACCATATTATTGTTTGTCGTTTTCTTCTTGTTCTTTGTTTTTAGTGAGGGGGTGTTTGGTTTGTCATTGCAAGAGTTTGTTAGCATGAACACTTTGTTTTGTTTGGTACGGGAGATTGGCATTAGTTGATTTGCATGTTACTTTGCATTGGCTTCTTTATTGTTTGAGCTTCCTTTGTCAATTCGTGAAAAAAAGAAAAGAAAAAGGGGATTAATGTTGTCCGGTGTGTCTTAGGATTTCATGTATTCATGTCATGTGTCGGGTGCATAAGTCTTAGTTTTCATCTATCCATGCTACATGTTCTTAAAATCTTCAAGCCGCATCTATTCATGTTTTCCATCTCATGCTTCAAGATAATCTTGTCATATATTTATTGTTTTTTCATATACTCTTGTGGCACTAATAGTTGTTTTGGAGATTGTGGCATTAATAGTTGTTTTGCAGATCTTGACCGTCAGAAAGAAGTTTGTTTGCTGGCTGTAATGGGTTGGGGTGATTAGGATTTTTTTTGTTGTTAGGTGTGTTTTGTCACGGCATTGCCAAAGGGGGAGATTGTTAGGTTTTATTCTTGGCAATCCCGTTTGACAAGGATTTCTATAAGAGATTGGTTTTCTTCCAAAACTAGGATTACTTTGCAGTTCTTTAAGAAATTGGTCTTCTTCCAAAACTAGGATTACTTTGGTTTTCTATAAGTAGTTGGTTTTCTCCCAAAACTAAATTAATTCCTCCAGATCTTCTTTTTGGTTCTTAAGGTTTATATCTGGGGATATTTTGTTAGTTTTCTTTGATGTTTTATTGAGTATTCAACTCATGGTTTAAAGAGAGTACATCAAAGGTTTTGTTTGTTATACGCAAGAGAGAGAGAGAGTTGTTCTTCGGTGGATTCTGAAGAATTCGAGCCTGAAGCTTCGGTGGATTCTGGAGTGGCTCATCGTAAAGACAATTCCGATGTGAAGACGGGGTTGAAAGAGGCACATAGAGGTTGGTTCAATTAGGCGTGGATTCGCTAGGTAATTGAGAGTATACCTGTGTAATTCCTTTAAATCTTCTTAGTGGATTGTTTTGTGGCTGTTGTCTGTGGTTTTTTAATCACAGTTGGAGGTGTCCAATTCTGGTTTTTCTACGTAAAATCGTTGTGTCGATTTGTCTTTGATTGTTTGATTGGGATTGTTATATTCTGCTTAAAATTGGTACATAATCACAAATCAACATCTAGGGTTTCTAGATTTTTTAGTGATAATGCTAGACAATATGCAACTTTCCCAATCCGTTCAATGACATCAAATGGACCGATGAATCTAGGCGATAGTTTTCCACTTCGGCCAAACCTCATCAACCATTTTCTTGGAGATATCTTCAAAAATACATGATCACCGACTTCAAAAAATAAGGGTCGTCTTCTTCTATTGACATAACTCTTTTGTTGGCTTTGATGACTAACCTTTTCCGAATGAGGGCTATTTTCTCCGTAGTCTTACGAACTAGATCCGGGCCTAGTAAATGTGAATCTCCCACTTTAGTCCAACATATCGGTGATGTACACAGATGCCCATACAATTCTTTAAAAGGTGTCATCTCAATACTTGCTTGATTGCTATTATTATAGGCAAATTCAATTAAAGGTAAGTGCTTCTCCCAAGACCCTTTAAAATCTAGCACACATGCCCTCAGCATATCTTCTAAAATCTGAATAGTATGTTCGGATTGCCCGTCGGTCTGGGGGTGATAAGCAATACTAAAATTCAATTGAGTACCCAAGGCACTTTGAAGACTCTGCCATAGCCTGGATATAAAGCAAGGGTCTCTATCAAACACTATACTCATTGGAACCCTATGGAGGTGAACAATCTAAGGAAGTGAGCTGATTTAGTATGTCTATCCACTATCACGCATATCGCATCATTGCTACGTTGTGTTCTAGGAAGACCAATGACGAAGTCCATAGTAACATGTTCCCACTTCCATTCTGCAATTGGCAGAGGCTGTAGTGGTCCAACTGGCCTTCGGTGCTCGGCCTTAACTTGTTGACATGTCAAACACTTGGACACAAATGAGGCTACATCCTTTTTCATACCTCTCCACTAGAATTGTCGACTAAGGTCATGATACATTTTGGTGCCCTCGGGATGCACGACTAAGCAGGAATGATGGGAGTAGCTCAAAACTTCATTTCTTATAGATTCAGGCACAAACAACCGGCTAAGATAGCGAACATTGGAGTCTGTATGGACATTTAGCCCTTTCTCTTCTATCGCTTGAAGAATTCTCTCTCTAATTACATCTACTTCCGGATCACCCATTTGTGCTTCAACCACTCTCGCAACAAGGGTAGGTTATGCAATGGTGGTGAAGAGGGTAGCTTGTTCTGAGGATTCCTCAAGCTATAAAGAAAATTCATTGGCATCCTCCATCATCTTCCATTCTCTCATCGCCAGACTAGCCATAGTACTTATAGATTTTCTACTCAAAGCATCTGTTACTACATTGGCTTTGCCAAGATGGTAGTGTATTTCAAAATCATAGTTCTCTAGAAACTTCATCCATTTCCGTTGGCGTAGATTCAAATCTTTTTGGGAGAATAAGTATTTAAGGATTTTGTGGTTAGCAAAAACTTTAAACTTTTCACCATATAGATAGTGTCTCCACAACTTCAAGGAAAAGACAACAACAGCTAGTTCTAGATCATGTGTCGGGTAGTTTCTCCCATAAGTCTTCAATTGGCACGAGTCATAAGCTACCACTTTACCCTCTTGCATTAGAACACACCCCAATCCCTCTCTAGAGGCATCACAATAAACGGTATATCCCAGGCCACGTTTTGGAATGATAAGAATAGGAGCGGTTGTCAATCTAAGCTTTAGTTCTTGGAAAGAATTCTCGCAAGCTTCACTCCAAACAAATTTCGTTCCCTTACGGTTCAACCTAATCAATGGTGATTCTAAGGAAGAGAAGTTCTTTTCGAACCGGCAATAGTAACTAGCTATCCCAATTTCTTTCTCTAGAGACTGACTTGCTTCGTAACCGTCATCATCATCAGACGTCTTATTCTTTATATCTCCCCCATGTTTTTGTCTTTCCTATATCTCTCAACTCCCTATATCTCTGCTCCTCATATCTCTCTCTATAAACAAATTTCATATCTCTTATTCTGTAAGTCCCTTCCTTTACAAACAATATGTTTTCCCCACCTCTCCCCCTAATTCGCCTCACCTAGGGGTGTTCAAATACCTCAATATGTTTGATTCGAGTTGGACCTCCCCCCTCTTTATTTGTGGTCAACAAGGCGCGTTGTCCCATCCATTTACCAAATCGGAGGCTTCGATGCTAGTGGTGGTCGCTTACTAATGAAAACCCTAGGTATGAATTTATTTTTCTATTTGTTTGTTGTGTTTTTGTTGAATGTTTTCTCGATTAACTGAAACCCTACATCGATTTTGTATTTTTTTTAATTTTTTCCGATTAACAAAAACCCTAGATGTGTTTTATATATATATTTTTAATTTTTTTCAAGATTAACATAAACCCTAGATAGATTTTTTTTTTTTCGGTTAACGAAAACCTTACATGTAAAAAGAAGTTTTAAGTCATTGTTTTTGTTTAAAAGAAGCTAAATAAAAAATAAAATAAAATAAAAATCTGAATGTGCATATTTGTGTGTGTGTGTGTGTGTTTTTTTTTTTTTTTGGTTAAAAATTAGAAGTTTAAGTCACTGTTTTTATTTAATAGAAGCTAAATGGAAAAAAAAATATATGAATGCTCATATCTGTAGCACTCCAGAATTTCTTTTGTTTTTTTTTCTCTCATCGCTTGAGCGAATAAATGGTCGCTCGAGTGGTCTCGCCAAGCTCCCAATATTTTTGTAGGTCTGTCTGAAATTCTAAGTGTTGTTGATGTTCGCTCGAGTGCATGAGTGGTCGCTCAAGCGGTCTGCTTTGTTGAGTCTAAACTTCTGGGAGTCCGCATTCTTCACTCGAGCGAAGGATTGGCCACTTGAGCGAAGTGTTCGAATTCAGCACATTTAAAAGTTACTTTTTGGTCCACTTTCTTCATTCTCTCTTGAATTTTCTCTCTCTTCTTCTCCTTTTCCACCATTGTTGAGGGTTTCAAGCTTTCAAGCTTGATTTTCATCTCTTTTCTTTGATTTTCTACCCCATATCCCTTACATAAAAATGAAGAGAACATCGAGAGCTTTCTTTTCATCTAAACAGATCGTGTTTTGGTTGAAGTTGAAATTTTGAGTTTCTTATCTTCATGTTAAAGGTAGGGATCTTCTTTGCTTCTCTTCAATATTTTCTTATAGATAGATGGGTGGTAATTTCTTATTGCATAAAAACCTCATCCTGAGGAGACCTTCTTAAAAGCATGTAATGTAAGTTAGGGTTTCCTAATGAGGAAGTCAAAATATGAAATTGGGGGTGGCTTATGGATGTGTTGAATAGTTAGAATGTGATTTTGTGTCTCAAGATGAAAAGCCCTAAATTTGACTTAACCCTAGTTGTGGACTTACTTTAAAAATGAGTAATTACATTAATTAACTTTGATGTTCTTGAAATTTCATGTATGATTAGAACAAATATGCAAAAGAAATAATGAATGATGTGTTGGCCTTGACCATGAATCATAATTATGGATGACATGATGAATTAATGGATAGCGATGTTGTTTTCGGATCCGTTTCCCGCTGTATTTGAGCCGGCAAAGTGTGAGGTTCCGCGTTCCTTCCGGCTAGTGATTGGTAAAGCATGAGGTTCCGCGTTCCTTCCGGCTAGTGACCGGTAAAGCGTGAGGTTCCGCATTCCTTCTGTCTAGTGACTGGTAAAGCGTGACACTTAATAGAGGTTCCGCTTTCCTTTCGTAGTAGAGCCCGATAAAGCGTGTGGTTTGTGGATGGGACTTGTTTATGGAACCTATGATTGTTGTGGACTTGTGGAGAAAATTATACAGGTATTTGTGTATGCGGTTGTGATAGATGGAAGTGATGGATTTAA
Organism: Camellia granthamiana; assembly: GCA_036172215.1. NCBI lineage: Eukaryota > Viridiplantae > Streptophyta > Magnoliopsida > Ericales > Theaceae > Camellia > Camellia granthamiana. Next base: position 71,808,931 of record CM069908.1, on the reverse strand, counting down.
ATTATTTAAATGGATTGTTGAGATGTGTTGGTAATAAATGTTATTGTATATGTATATTAAAGTGATGCGAATTAGGGTGGGATGATGACTAATTGTGATTTAAATTATGGAATGTACGATCTTTTGTAACATGTATTCTATTAATGTTGTAATTTTGTGAAAGTTGTGAAAGGAACCTTAAGAAAGACGGTTAGTAATAAGTACAAGAATGTTAAGAAGAAAAAGAAAAGGTTATCTTTGAAAGGTTAGTGGATTTTTATTTGGAAATGGTACTATCTATATGTACTATATTTTGAATACAAATGGCACTTTGTCTACGTATGTATCATTCCGTAGCATGCATGATCGCATATATCTATAGAACTTATTGTTGCGAATCATTAAAGATTCCTACTAGACATATTTGTTCATCCCACGTTGTTTTTACCATTTTTCAGGAAAGGATACAGAAACTTCGGTTGGAGCTTCCTGAACTCTATTGGTCTTTTGTGTGTATATTTATTTAGGATGCTAGGGAAATGTACATTATGGTTGGGACATGTGTAATTATTTATTGTAGCGCTTCAATAAAAGTTGGGCATGTATTATTATTATTATTAAACTCATTCGAGAGAGAACAATATTACTATTACTCAAGTGTAATAGTTATTTGTAGTTATAAATGTATTGAATAAATGGACTTAACTCAAAGGTTTTGATAATATTTCCGAGTAGTAAAATTTGGGGCGTGACAATATCTGTGTGTTTATGTTAAAAATTAGAAGCTTGAAGTCTTTGTTTGTTTTTGCTTAAATATACTCAATAAGCATGTTTTCTTTCATGTTTTCTTGTTTGTTCTTGTATTGGTTCTCTATTAGAATGCAGAATGCCCTTTGTTTTTGTATGTATTAGTTTTTTTTATAAATTATTATGTTAACTATTTACAAAATGAGAATATATTAGCATACTTGATTTGTTGATTATATTGTGCAATAGTTATTGGATCATTCATATTTTTTAATGCTCTAATTTGTTCAAATATTAGAATGCTATCTATTCCAGTATGCTTCTCTTTTTGTATTTTTATTTATTTTTTTAGATTAACAGAAACCTTAGATTTATTTTGTTAGTTTTTTTTTTTCAATTAACAAAATCCCTACATGTAAAAAGGATCTTTAAGTCAATTGTTTTTGTTAAAAGAAGCCAAAAAGAAAAAAGAAAAAAAAAAATGATTGGTTATATCTGTTTATTATTGTTTTAAAAATTAGAAGCTTCATATTTTTGTTTGTACTTGATTAAATATGCATGCTGCCATTTTTATTTTTGCATTCTCTAATAATTTCTTAATATTAGAATGCATGATTCTATTTGTTTTTAGTTTTTTTTTTATGTGTTTTTAATTATGAATGCTCCATAATTTTTTATGCTTTAAAAAATTAGTTTTTGAATGCTTGTTTTTGTATTTGTTTTGTATTAGAATGCAAATTGCTCTTTGTTTCTGGATTTGTTTTTGTTTTTTATGTATATTGTACATTAGATTTATTTGTTGTATTTTGTTTCTAGATAATGGATCATTCTCCTAATGAAATAGTCGTTGTTATTACCTTGCCTGGGGAAGGTCAAACTGTTGGGCCTTCTCCTTCTAATAAGCCTCCATCACCACCCAAGGAGAAGGGTAAGGTGGCCGAAAAAGGTAGTGGTAGGAACCATCAAGAGCATGGGATCACTTTGAAAAAATTTAAAGTGAGGAAGATGGGAAAACACAGGCTGTATGTAAGTATTGTAAAAAATAATACATTTCTGACTCTAATGGGCATGGGACTAGTAATTTATCGAGTCATGTAGCTAGTTGCTTAAAATATCCATATAGAGAACAAGAAAATGGTCAAAATATATTCAGCTTGTTTGGTTTCCTAACTCAGGATTCACTTTTCAGAAAATTGGAGTTTTTTATTTTCATATTTTTTTTGTTTTTACTGAATTTTTTTAATATTTCAAGCAATTTTTTTTTAGATACACCTAACAGAAATACACTTAAAAAGTATAATATTTGTGAAAAAAATATTTAATAAAAATACAAAAAAAAAAATACGAAAATTCAATACATTTTTCTACAAATATTTCACTTTTTAGATACATGTAAGTAAGGTGCATTTAAAAAAGTAAAAAAATTGCTTAAAATTTTAAAAATATTCAAGAAAAACAAAAAAAAATACGAAAAATGAAAAACTCAATTTTTAGAAAATTGAAGCCAAACACATTGATTGTTTTTTCAAAACAAAAAAAGATGGCAAGGGGGTCGGTCTTGTGACAACAACCTTTACAGTAGAATGTACTCAGAAAGCTTTACCTGAAATGATCATACTTGATGAATTGCCATTTAGATTTGTTGAAGGAGTTAGTTTTCTAAGGTTTTGTGATGCCTTACAACTTAAGTTCACCATGATTCCATCCCGTACCACAATTGGTAAAGATGTTGGGATTTTTAACGCTGAGAGGATTAAGTTGAGAAATTTTTTGAAACGTCGCAGGGTCTATCTTACAGCTGATACATGGATGTCCATACAAAATCTGAATTATACGTGTCTTACAACTCATTTTATTGATGATGACTAGAAATTGCAAAAAAGAATTTTAAATTTCTGTCAAATTGAGGATCATAAAAGTGAAACTGTTGGCAAAAGGATTGAGATGTGATTGCTTGAATGGAGCATTGGTAGTGTTTTTACTATGACTGTTAAAAATGCGAGTTCTAACAACATAACCATAAAATCCTTGAAAAAAAAAAAACAAAACAGAACAAAAGATTGGAAATGCACTGTTTGGGGTCATGAGTTCCTACATATGCATTGTTGTGCGCATATTTTGAATCTCATTGTTAGAGAGGGCTTGAATGAATTGGATACTTTTATTTCTTGTGTAACGCCCCCAAAAAACATAATATAAATACATTCATCAAAACACAATTAACTTCAGAAGATCCTCTTCCTTATTGAACTATGATTTTTCCTCTACAATTCCATATTTAACATAATAATTACACTTCCAGATATAACATAGTTCAATAAGCTAGAGGACAAAATAAATAGCCTTAAGGGCTTACAACAATTCAAGGCAATGCCTTGTTACAACAAAAATGGACTCACAGTCCTAACAAATAAGCTTGGAGCTTCCATATTTGCACATCCCTAAGCATTAGCGCTCCAATCTCGAACAAAACAGTATGCTTTAACTTATTGAGATGGTGGTACATCACCAATTCCTGAAATGTTATATAGGGATGAGCAATATACCCAGTAAAGATACATTTAATAAAATATCTAATCATTTGAACATTCGAGTGGCATCATTATAACTCAAATAAATTTTAAAGTTCATGTCCACAAATTACATGGTTAAGAAAAACAATTACAATTTTTATTCCATAGCAATAGAAAACCTTTTTCAATACAGGAGGTAAATATGTCATGAATCCCTTGTAAGAGCCCCATACTACATATGTATATAGGTTTATAACCAAAACTATTCCCCACATTTGCAGACTATTAATACGGCAGGTGGTGGGTGTAGAAGCGCCCTCGGGCTTTATGCTTCTACAGTTCGGACTCGTTTGTCACGGTTCTTAATCTGATCTCGCAAAGTGCAATGCGAGATTGATAAATCACCAAAGAGTCCAAATCCGGCAAATTGTTTTGGAAAACAGATTTTTAGAAAGAAGTGCCAAACATGGACTGCTTTGCCAGATACAGAGTCACCACCTAAATATTTTATTTTGGGGGGAATTTAGGAAACCCTAACTCGTTGCCTAAGGCCACGTGTTCGTCATCACCAAAGTTGCCTCGCTCGGGAACTTGGGTACGATTGGGAAAGGTCAGCTATGAGCACCCCCGCTCGCCCGATCAAAGATCGGCCTCTACTAACCATGATATCTAGTTTTGAAAACATTATGTACTCTTATTCCGGTTATTAGCCTAGAATTACTATGTGATGCGCACAGCATACAAGTATAGACTGGGTCACCTGAATTGGAACAACACATTTCATGTTTGTTTTGAAAATGGTTTGCTACTCGCAAGTAGGCTAAAAATGCAGGTTTTGCCACCCTCGAGTGGGCTTAGAAAAGATGGTTTTACCACTATCTAGTGGGCTTAAACTCACAGTCGATGCATTATTCTAATTCAGATAATCCAACCTTCACCCACAGGCATTCAGGCAGATATATCACATAAGCACATAGCCTTATGGTAAGCATACTATCATGGCAACACTCACACACATGCAAGGATGCTAAAGCATAAACACTTACCGAGTACTCCAAGCCAAAATAGAAGCTATGTTAGAAATCCATGCATGATCCTAACTATACAGAAATGCCTAATGCAACACATGCAAAAATGCAACTACAATAGGCTCGGCTATTCTAAGATGGCATATGATGATGCTACAGCTAACATGTATTCAACTTGGAATTGAAATACAAATGCAGTTAGTATGATGTACCGAACCCGGTGCATGCAATACAGATGAATGGATGCAAACATGCGAGCATAAGTGTGTTAATTTAAACGTGCCCTAATCTAACCACTGAAAGCTGGTAAATAAAAGGGAGAAAGACGTGGGGTTGGAAGGCATACACATACTCACGCACACTTATTACACAATTGCCCTCGCTCGGAGGGTCCGAATAAATTATACAGTCCGAATAAATAACTAACTACTCTAGCTAATTAAATATTACAAAACTTCTAATTAATTAACAAATTAATTACAAAAAAAGGGTCTAAATATGGAACTAGGGAAACCGCCGCAGCTCTGCCTCGGAATGGGTAGATGATGCATGCTTGACTCGTCTTGCTCGGAAACTCACTGCCATGTCAAAAGCTGCCTCTGTTTACACTGCCTTGCTTTTCTGAAAATTATGCAGATTTCCAGAACTGCTTTGAGCTTCCTCCTGAGTGTTGTGAGGTGCCACCGGCCACAATTCAAGTCCACCGGCCATGGGAATAAGATTATCGGCCAAACATTGATCCATCGGCTGGACACTGATGGTCGGTCAGCACCAAAAGTGGTCGACCGGCCATTTCTTCCTGCAGAGCCCTGTTTTGATAGCAGCAGAGGACAGATAGTGCATGGCATGTAATTTTCAAAGCAATGTGTGCATGGTCACTCTCCCTATCATGCTATGGACTCAAGAGAGTGTGGCCCTCGGTACTTGGGCCACCAATCACGCATCTCGATGCATGATAGCCAAAGGCACCAAGTTTGCAAATCAATGTAAATGCATGCAACAAAACAAATGAAGGCCTTACACCCTATCATGTTGAGATCAAGGGCATCGGCGACCGAGGGTTGAGACGTGTTTCGTCACTTAGAGTATGAACATCCTCACCCCTCTTGCTTGGTTTGACACCCCAAACCAAACAAAAATGTAATGCATGTATGCAATGTGCCTCAAGTATGCAACATGGGTCAAATATGCAACATGAAGCTAAGTTAACAAGGCATGCCAAATGCAATGTGCCAAACATGCAAGATACAATGCAATGCAACCTATCATGCAAGCTAGGATAGAAAATGCAACTAACTAAACAACATGCAAATATGCAAAGATGATACAATGCAAGCATGAAACCAAAGTAATGCAACATGTCAAAACATGCAATGGTGGACTTAGACTAACATGGAAGGCCTCAGCCATGCCCCAAAATAGGAGCCAAAACACCCAAATTAGGGGCCAAAAGGGGAGGCAAATACACACACAACATTGGTCTATAAGCTAGACCACTATGCACAACATTCACACATGAGCAAGATGGAGTAAACATGAGGGTATGACAATATAACAAGCTCTGAAATCATGCCAATAACGATACCAAATCATGCACCTAAGGTGAACAAAGCATGCTAATGGACTTAAGGTTCAAAGCTAGTCAAGATGCTTGAACTAAGGCCATATCAACCAAGCCCCGCAAGGCCAAGGTGACTGAAAACAGACTTAGGGCAGACCAAAATAGGATGAGAACATGCATGGAACATGGTCAAAACATGTCAAGAAATGGGCCCAAAACAAAGGGCATTCAAGGCCACAAAAAGGAGGATTCTATTACAACCACCCCAACCACTCATGGCATGGACTATGCAACCAAAAACAAAGTTACAATGCACCAAAATAAGTCCCAAAACCCACTGATATGGCAGCCCAAAGCCTCAAACACATAGGCACACACCAAGGCCCAAACATGGAGCATAAGATCACATCTCTTCAAGGCATTGAAAGGGGAACACATGCAAGCATGTAAGCACAAAACATGGACTGAAATGGCATAATAAGTGATTCCAAATCACTGAAATAGCCTAGGTAATGCAAGCTAATGACTCACACACTCAAGACTCACACACTCAAGGCTCACAAGCCACAATGCAAAGAGGCTATATAAAGCATGGCAAGCATGACTCCAAAGACCTAAGATAGACCTTAAGCATGGCAAAATAATGCTAAAACCTTCTTAGAATCAAACCAAATTCATGCTAAAATGACATGCTACAACATAGTACATTTTAGGCCAAAACATGGGATTATAAGGCAAGCATATGATGCATGAAATGGACCATTAATCTGACCAAAAACAGTGATATAATATGACCAAATAACACCCAAAAAACCTCTGAAATGAAGCTAAGAACAACTAGGCATGCATGCTACCCTTATGAGCCAAAAATATGAACAAATGAGACACAAAGGGAGAGGGGTGTCCCTCCCCTATGCAAGACCTCAAAACCTATTCTTCACCACTGAAAATCCTCTGGATTTCAGTGGTGAGAAGGCCAATGCACAAAAGATTCCAAAGCTCAACAAAGAAAGCACAAAATGGGCCAAACAAGGCCTAAGAGGGGGAGGTCGACCCCAAACACAAAGGAGACTTAATGAAAGATCTTAAGCATACAAATACAAGACTTTTTTCAGTTATACACAAAGCTTAAATCAGTATGCAAGATAGGTTAAAAACTAGTGCAAGATTGGGGAGTATAAAATACTTAGCTCACCCTTGAAGAACACTTGAAGAACAGCAAGTTCAGCCCCTTTCTTTTGATCAAAACCAACTCAAAACTCTAAGAACAAGCTCCCAACACCCCCAAAACCGAAGTATGGTGTAATGCTAGGTGTCTTAGTGCAAAACTAAGAACAAAAACACCCTTTTAGGCCCCCAAACACACACAAATGAAGAGAGAGAGGGAGATATAGAGAGAGAGTGTGATATATATCAGATATATATGTATTATTTCTGGTTTTTGCTGAACCTCTCCAAAGGAAGAGGAAGGCTTCCTTTTATAGAGGAAGACAAAGTGCTAAGCTTCTAAGGGAAGCTAATACAAAAGGGTCAAGGGGGTCAAGCTTCTCAAGGAAGCTAAGTCAAAGGTCCAAGCTTCTGGAGGAAGCTAAGACAAAGGTCCAAGCTTCCTCAAGAAGCTTGAGCAAAGGGTGCAAGCTTCTTCAAGAAGCTTGGATCAAAAGGGTGCAAAAGGTGCACGTCCTCCATACACGTGTATGAAGGACAAGTCCATGCACTGCAGCTGGCACAACTGGTATGCACAATGCCTGCAAAAGGCAAAGAGGTGGTACCGGCCAGAAAAGGAGGCAATCGGCCAAATAAATGGTCGGCCGACCACAAAAAGTGCCGACCGGCCATCACTAATGGCCGGTGGAAAGATAACAAGGCCGGTGGCCTCAAGCCAAGGCCGGTGGGTTTCAGGTGTAGCTAACAAGCTACTCTCTACCCTTAGAAGCAAAAACCAACAAGTGTTTGGTCCAACCAAGCACAAGACAGTCAAGTTGAGAGATTCTGAGGCAAGGCACGTAGCCGAGACCTCCGAGAATTCAAAACAAACACGAACATGGATGATCACCGAGTGTTCAAACGATGACGTCCAAGTCTTGAGGACGGTCAAAAATGGGGTGTCTACAATGGGCACCCAAAACCATTCGTTTTTCCACTTTTGTTGACTATTATACAACATGACCAGTGGACACCCCAAAAACATTTTTCCATATTCGTCCAACGATAAGCTCAAGACAGAGCAATTGGGCACCTTAACTCCCCGTACAGGTACCAACACAACACATTGTTCCCAAAAACCAACTCTCTACCCAGACTCATACTCTATTTACCTCTTTCTTTTTACCACATTCCAAGTAATCAAGTGCTCAATAAAACATGAGATGAATAGTGAAAATAGAATACATGGGTTATCAATTTCCAAGTCCACAATCTCAACTCAAAACACATTAATAATGTATTCCAAACTTCAATTATCCACACAATTCAAGATTTGAAATTCAATTCCATCCAAGCATCATTTTTCCCCAAATCAAAATTAGGGTTTTAACAAATTTGGGGCTTTTACCCCCTCTTCATGTATGTAATAGTTCTCAACACCAATACTCCTAATTCATAAGGATTTATTTGAAATTTTAAGAAATGTCGGTTAAAATCCCCTTTGTGTTAAATATAAAGCTTGATTTTGGCTCAATCATCAAATAAAGTATTATAGTCATAACAATAACACATAATCATCCTTAAAATAAAGAGATACTAAGTTAAAAGTAACTCTACCTCATGGAAGAGCAAGAAGACTAGACAATTTTGAAAAATCCTTCGTAGAATCCAATTACAATCAGTAGAAAGAAAGATCCTTAGGTAGTCTCCACCTCTAGCAAGTGATTTTGGCTTTAAACTTAGTGAAATGAGAGAGATGCAGAGAGAGAAACGAAGAGAGAAAAGAAAAGTAAAAGAAATGATCTAAAAAGTGTATTTTAAAATGCTAAATTCGCGCAAACTGCTCGAGCAGTCTTTTCATCGCTCTAGTAGTGAACGAAACCTCTCAGTATCTTTATCTGCAAAATGAGATACAGGGAGCTCGCGGTCTTCACTCGAGTGACCACTTGTTTGCTCGAGCAGTCCCTAGGCCTGCAAAATAAACTACTGGGAGTACCTGATCTCCGCTCGAGCAATCTTTTCATCGCTCGAGCGGTCACCTAAAACAAACTGTTACATCTTGTGTGCATGATGCTGTTAGATATGTGAGGTCATCTCCAAATAGGTATGAAACATTCAAAAAATGTGTGGAGATGTGTCAAATTGAGTCTAAGTCACTTTTATGCCTTGATGTACCTACTAGGTGCAAGTCGACTTACTTGATGTTGGAAAGTGTTGAAAATTTTGAGAAAGCATTTGAATGTTTAGAGGCTGACTACTAAAATTATCAATCTTACTTTCAAAGGGTGATGGAGAGGATGTAAGTGGTAATAAAAAAAAAAAGAAAAAAGAAAGGTCATGGGGAGCTCCAACCGAGAGTGATTGGAATAACAACAAACTGTTTTTAAAATTCTTAAGGCTTTTCTACAATGCTACTAAGAGGTTTTTGGGCTCTCTTTATGCTACTTCCAATTTTTTTTTTTTTTTTTTTTTTATATGAGATGATTTTTACTCTAGCAAAAATTGAGCAATTGAGTAAAAAAAGATGGAAGAAAGATGATTTGTTGTCTTTAATGGCTAAGGGAATGAAAGCTAAATTTGACAAATATTGAGGTAAACCAAACCAAACCAAGCCTTAAGTCTCATCAAATGGGGTCGGCTACATGAATCCTTCTCCTCCACTCGACTCTATCAAAGGCTATATGGTTAGTCAAATTAAGGAGATTCTGTTTCTAAAACTCAACTTCAAACCCACTTGTATGGATGCCCTAGCACTTTTGGGCTTGTTAATGGATAGTGATATTGTTGTTATCTTATTTAATTCTTTGATACTTTGTTTGTTGTTGGAAGTGGTTATTTATGCTTAGAACTGTCCTAGGAAAATAGGGTGAGAATCTATTTTGGTCTTTATCGTGCCCACGATATTGTGTGTTGCGCTTGCGACCGGGACGCGACCAAAACACACCTTTAGGTCCTTAGGCCTGGAGAAGTTGTGTGGCTTGCGGTAGGTCATGAATAGCATGGTCGTAGAGCATGGTCATGCCCGCAATGGCGTCCGTGACCAAAAACACCTCCTAGTATTTTTGTTTGTGTGTAGTTCTACACTCATGAGGAGTTAAGTCACACCGCAACCAAGACCATTGAGCCCGTGGTCTATTCTTTATAAATAAAAAAATAAAAAAATAAAAAGAAAAAAAAAATAGCAGTGCACGAAAATATCACTTTTGATCTAACTTTCCACTCTTTCTCTCTCCTGTGCGATTTTGACCTAGTTTTAGGAGCTTCAACCTTGGTTTTGAGGCATCTAAGCTCGAATTTGATCTCCATCTCCTTCTCAGGTAGTGTTGGCGGGAGCATCATTTTAATCTCAACCAATAGTTGATTTGCAAGTTCATCATTGCTCTTAGCTTCTCCTCTTCTCCTTAAGAGGTAGGGTTCTATTTCATTGACTCTATATGAGTTTATTGGTGTATTTGTGGTAGGTTTAATATAAAATCTATATGTTGATGATGTGGTTGTTGTTGACTTGGAAAGAGCATGTGTTTCTCGGTTAGGGTTTGGTGACTTAGGCGGGTTTTCACTATTGTTTCTTATCAAACCTAATTTTAATATAACAAATCATATTTGGATAGTTATTTTGGGAAAAACCCTAAATTGAATGTGAAAACCGTCTAGACTTGTGAACTTGGGAATTTAGGAAATAGTTGTTGATATATTGGGAAGGATGATGTACTTGGTTGTTGTTGGCCATTGTCATTTCATATCTTATGAGATGTTGTAGAGAATGATAAACCCGTTGTTGAACGATGATGCACAGAGCATGTTTTGCAAGAAATGATCATTATGATTATTGCATTGATATTATTAAAACAATATGGTTTTAATTGAGTGATTGAGTGAATCCGAGTTATGTATAGTTGAGATGATGATTGGTTGATTTGGTTTTATAGTCCATGGTGAAAGACCAAAAATCCGCACAGTTAGATGCCAAGGTCCTTTGATTAGTAACTGGTAAACTTGGTGGTTTAGGTGACGCTTGGCGATGGTCACTAACAAAGTGTAACTTCATAAAGAGCACTAGTTCTAGGTGGTGTTGGCGATGACCACTGGCAGATACATGGGCTTCAGAGGATTCGCCGGGTCGTAGTGTTGATGTTGGAAATGGTGGTTTAATCAAAACATTTTTTTGAACATGTTATATTTGTATAGCATTGTAGACACCCCATTTTTTACCATTCCTAAGACTTGGATGCCATCGCTCGTACACTCGATGATTGTGACTATTTGTGCTCGTTTTAGTGCCCGAAGTCCTCAGCGGAATGCCCTGTCTTTGAGCCTTCAAGCCCTGTCCATTCTGTGCCTTGTTTTGGACCAAAACCTTAGTGTTTCAAGCCCAAAACCTTAGCGCTTCAAGACTGTAACCCCTGGTGGCCAGCCGGCCACCAATTAAGGCTACTGGCCATCTAAGTGGCCTGTCGGCCACCAGTGTCTTTTTTCAGATATTTTGTTGACAGCTGTTCCAACTGTTGGCACAATTGGTCTCATCTCGATACACGTGTATAGATGGATTTTTCTCAGCCAAATGCTTGTTTAACTGTATATATGGAGTCTCTTCCCCTATTTTTGAGGGTTGGAAATTTTGGAACAAAAATCTCTCTCTCTCTCTCTCTCTCTCTCTCTCTCTCTCTCTCTCTCTACATTTCTCTCTATCTCTTGCAAATTTATACACACTTGCCTAGTTACACTACACTTTTGCATACACTACCTTAACCAAAGTTGATCATCTTTGAGCTGAGGTTCCTTGAAGCCTTCTTGGAGCTCTTGAAAGTGGTTTTGGCTTGAGTTAGTGCCTAAGATTGAGCTTTGCTTCAAAAGGTATAACATTTGCCTCTTTACTTTGCTTTAGTATACTTGTTTTCCAATCTTTTCAAACTATTTTTGGGCTGTTTTTGAGCTATAAAAATATCTATTTTTGTGGGCTGAAATTGGTGTTTTAGGCCATTTAAGGTTAGGGGGGTGTCCCACTCTTCTTTATTCCTTGCTTTTAAGGCTTTTTCACCTTTGTTTTCCACTTTCAAACTATCTTTCTTGGGCTTTTTGGCACTGAATTTCTGAGTATTTTCAGTGAGAAAAATCATGTTTTGAAGTCCAAAATTGGAGGGGTTAGCCTCCCCTTCTTGTGTCATGTTTGCTAGCCTAGTTAGCTCCTTGTGTTAATGTAGCGACCCCGGTCTTTTCCCCATTTGATTATTGTATCCGGACTTATGTTCCGTGGATTCCGTTGTTATATTTGTTGTTGTTGTCCTTTAATTCCTTATTCTTGGGTTATAGGATGTGTTTAGCAGGTTGGATGCAGATTGGTTGGGTTTGGAAACCAAGTCTGCATGTTCAGTTTTTGGCTTGGTCGCTCGAGCGAGCTTTCCTTGGCTCGAGCGAGCAATTGCGTCTAGCCTTAGACCTGAGAGCAGTGATTCTTGGCTCGAGCGAGCTTTTCTTCGCTCGAGCGAGCTGGTTTGTCTCCGCTCGAGCGAGCTTTTCTCCGCTCGAGCGAGCTTTTCTCCGCTCGAGCGAGGTCAGTTTCCTGTGTCTGGTCGCTCGAGCGACCAGGTCTTCGCTCGAGCGAGCCTGTCCAGTTTATAAACTCAGCAGCGGGGAAAAATAACATTTTTCTCCTTCTTTCTTCCTTGAAACCCTAGCAGCCGAGAGTCTCTCTCTCTAAACATACTCTCTCTCTAGATTTCATCTCTTTCTTCTATAAATCCATCCTAGGTCTTTTGTTAAAAAGGTAGAGAAGAGTGAGGGCTACATTTTAATCTGAAGAATTGTGGATTTGGAGCGCTTGGATTTCGGGTCAATCTTCTCCATTTGGGTTCTCCTTTGAGGTAGGGATTCTCCTTGTTTCTTTTCAATACTCCATCTATAGATAGACATGTGGTAGTTTTTGTATTGCATAAAAACAGTATATCATGTTGGATTTATTAAAAATCATGAGGTTGAACCTTGGGTTGATTGTTGGAGTTGGGTTTATTATCATTAGTTATGGTTTAGGCTAATTGGGGTGTTAATTAGCATGTTGTTATTGAAAGGAGAGAAAACCCTAATTTTATTTGATTGACTAAATTAATAGAGGGGTTTTGATCGTTGGGCAAATACTTATGTATTTTGGGTCTTCAATGTGATCATTGTTGTTTGTTGTTAATAATTGAGCCTTTTAGGTCAATATTGAGAAAGATGGAGGAAAACCCTAGTTTAATGATTATAACTTAATTTGCATAATTAAATTGGAGTGGCTTGGAAAAGAATGTAATGGGTTAAAATGAGTTATGGTCTTATTGTCCAGGGAATTGAATTTGTGAAGGCAAAAGGTATGAGAGTTGGATTATTGTAATGTGAGTGTTGAACACACATATGTGGAGGTTGTATCTTTAACTGCCATGTTAGTTTTGTTGAAGGGTTTGTGGTCTCATGATAATTGAGTCTGTTAATAGATATACAACATACCTGCATCTAGAGGTTTTGTCCTTGGTCATCGGTGGAGGATGACACGGTTGTGTTGAATTGTTGTGTATGTATTACACCATTGATTGTTGTGTATATGACGTTGTGTTTATACGCATTATTTGGTTTTGGAGGAGATAGGGGATGAACTCCCGGTTTAGGGGAAGAAAGGGGATGGACTTCTAAACCGAATTTGTTGGAGGGTTTAGGGGAAGAAAGGGGATGGACCTCTAAACCAGATTTGTTGGGAGGAGAAAGGGGATGGACTCCACTAGCATCACATATATGTGTGCTTATTGTTAATAGAAGTATTTCTATTTATTGTTGATATGATACATTACCACCATGTGTATCAGTTGGGAAGTAAGGAAGTGAATGTGGTTATGATTGATACAATACCAGCATGTGTATTTTGTTATGTTATAGAGGGGTTTAACTTAATTTGTTATCCCTGTTAAATTATTGTTAATAAGAGATGAAATTTCCCGTTGAGATATTTGGCCAGGTTCTGAGCCATGGGTGGAAGGTAAGATGTGCCATAGACAATGTGTCATAGGCAATATAGATATTCGTGTCATGAAAATTGTAATTGGAATATAGTGTGTTAACCATGTATCAGCTTGTCTTTTAGAAGTGTAAAGAGAATCAAACATTTTAGAAATATGTTCTAGAAAGGCACATCTGTTGTATGTGTGGAAATTCGAGAATAGTAGTGGTCTTAGTGAATTTATTTTCTAAGTAATTGTTTATGTATGAAAGATTGGGAACGGGGATTAATGAAAGGAAAGGAAAGATGAATCGCTTATAGCGCTTAATGAAATAGTTGTTTTCGAGAAAAGTTCATATATATATATTTTTGTATAAACTGTCACATTACTATTCTAGTATGAGAATGAGTGTGCATGATCATAGCTATCTGTATTGTTGTTATTGTTGAGGATCAAGTCGAGATCCCTACTGGACTATATGTTCATCCCACGTTGTTGAATCTTTTTCAGGTATTAAGCAGGTTGAGCTGCAAGATTTGGATCTACTCATTTGTTGGCCACGGGGCCTCTTTGTTGTTGGCGGAATGCCATATGTGAAAAAGGGTTACACCCTTCATTTGTTTATTTAAAGGTTGTAAGCCTAAGGGCAATTTATTTGTATGTTCATGTAATGTCTACTTTGCATGCGAATGAGAGTATTGCTAATCATTTCTACAGATTGAATGTATGAGTTTACTTCCGCTTGTTATCTCTGAAATTGAGTTAAGTTAATAAATTTGGTAATGACTTCGAGTAATAAAAAGTGGGGCGTGACAACTTGGTATCAGAGCTACCGGGTTTAAATACCTTGAGCTCGTGGGAAGTGGTTTTTTACCACAGTGGGTTTACTACGTGTAGTGAGGACGTTGCATATAGATACCATGAGAATTAGGACTTATGTGTTGCATTTATGTGAGCATGGGATTCAGTCTCTTGGATAGTATTCATAGCCAGTGAACTTGCTTTGAGGTCCTTTTGGAAACGCGCCTGATCAACGTGGTTTCTGATAGGAATTCCTTGAGAGTTCCGGGATGAGTGGCTATCTTTGTGGACTTGATTCGATTATGTGTTTACATGTTTAGATGTTTATATGCAGTAGAGATGTAAAGTTTGTGGCTAAGTGTGTTTTGTGACTTACCAGTAGTAGGGTGTGCCTCGGAGAAGGCTATTGTGTTGGCACTAAGTGTATTTTTAATTGGTGCTTTATAGGATGTCTACACGAGGAAGTAGAGGACGGTTGGGTAGTAGGAGTGCCGGGAGGGGCACAGCAGTTCCTTTAGTACCTGCCGTTGCAGCATCGGCTGTCGGCGAGGATGTCGCATGTGAGATTGTGAGAGCAGTGCAAGATGCCCTAGCTCGTACTGAGGGCGGCAGAGGGCATGCTCTCAAGCGTACTAAGGAGTCCTTTCGCTCCGGTCCACCTGAGTTTGTGGGGGAGGCTAGACCGTTGGAAGCAGAGAGTTGGTTAGAGCAGATTACTAAGACTCTTGATATGCTCAGAGTCGAAGATGAGGAGTTGAGGGTTTCTTAGGCGACTTTTCAGTTGAAGAGTGATGCGAGTTATTGGTGGAAGAAGACTAAGAATAATGTGGGTGGCACGTGGGTTGCTTTACCGAGGCCTTTTTGGCCAAGTATTTCCCTCCTTCTGCTCGGGAAAGGTTGAGGGAACAGTTTTTGGAGTTGCGTCAGGACGACACTCCTGTGGCACAGTTTGAGATGCGGTTTGCTAGTTTGTCGAGGTTTGCTCCAGAGTTGGTGATAACAGAGGAGCGTTGTTGTTTTGAGTTCGAAAAACGGGTGCGTTTCGATATTCGAGAGAAGGTAGTTGGATCCTTGTGGAAGGATTACTATACTTTAGCTGAGCCAGCGGCCCATGTGGAGGCCCTGATTGCTAGTGGTGATGGGGTTAAAGAGGAGACCATCTCGGTCAGTCAAGTAGTTCCTAAACGCTCTAGGCTTAGTAAGGGGTGGAGGCGGAAACATGCTCAGTCAGGAGCTGGTTCTTTTTCTTCGCCAAAGGTTTCAGATCCTAGTATTGGGGGTTCTGGGGAGGTGCAGGTTTCAGACCAGTCTCAGAGTAGAGGGTCTGGTGGTTGTTTTGTTTGTGGTCAGCTGGGCCATGGTAGACGTTCTTGTCCTTTGCGTGCAAATTCTTCGAGGGTATTAAAACTTAGTCAGACTCAGTCGTACCCGTCTAGTCGGGGGCATTATCGGTACCAGAAACGGGCAGGCCAGGCTTCGGGAGCCTCGCGAGGGGCGACTTATTAGTTAGCCCTATAGTGTTACCTTGGAGAAGGACTTTTTGTAATGTTGACCGGTGGTGTATCATGTTTGATGATTTTGTAGTGGACCGGTGTACTGTTGGATGCTGAGGCACCATGTTTTGCATTTATATGCATAATATTGTTTGTTTAATCCTCATGTATTGGGGAGTATGTTTGGAATTTCGAACTCTCTATTTTGTGTATTGAGAAGTTGTTAATGGGGTCAATGATCCTAGTGTTGTTGCTTGCTTGGTAATGTATGTTGAGATAGTCTTGTGGTGGCCTGTGGGCCTTGTTCACTTTTTAAGATTATTTGTTGAGAGCGGGAATCCGTGGGTGTATGTGTTAGATGTGATGGTTTCGACAGGTGGGTGATATTAGCAAGGTTGTGTGGGATCTGTATCTCGGGTTAGCGGAAATGTTATCTGTTGGTTGGTTTGTGTTTTGAGCGTTACTAGTTAGCTAGTTCGTGGTGACTCCATCGGTTGTATAGGGGAAGTGTTCGTATGGTGATTGGTTATCAATTGTTGGGTATGGTTTGTGAATACTGGCAGCATCCTTTAGAGGAAGAACGATTTGTATTCTAGGATAACGAGAATGGCGTCGGTCAAAATTGTCCTTCGTGATTAAATTGTTGTGATTGAGGTTGACCATGTCGGTCTTCGGTTGAGGAGTGAGTAGGTTTGCTATGCAGCCATGGGGAGGGAAATGGTGATACCCTTAGACACAGTGTCGATGTGGTTTAATTTGAGAAGATCCGGTGAGATTCCAAATTTGGGGATTTGTGTAGAGAACTCCGTGTTGGGGTTAGTAATTTGAGTGGCACATCAGTGTGTGGATTACTGAGTGTGGAGTTTGTTGAGTTGATTTGTCAGCTTATTGGTATTGTGTTTTGGGTTGGCATTGATCACCTTGAGGATAGTCTTGATTGTTGTAGACCTTGCAAGTGGCTTAGGTATAACTGAAAATAAGTCATTTATTTTGACTGTTGAATTAATACAGAACATTCATGTATTGATTATGTGTTGTATATGGCAAGTGTGTATTACATTGCATATTTTGTTTTGGAGGAGATAGGGGATGAACTCCACGGTTTAAGGGAAGATAGGGGATGGACCTCTAAACCGGATTTTGTGTGGGAGGAGATAGGGGATGGACTCCATTAGCATCACAATATGTGTGCTTATTGATAATAGAAATATTTCTATTTGTTGTTAATATGATATAGCTAATATGCTTATCTGTGGTGAAGTGAAAAATGCTTTATATGAGTTGCTATCTCATTTTATTGTTTGGCCAGGTGTATGTTATTAAACTGGTTAAGTAAAGGGAGGCGGGATGAAATTGCAAAACCATGAATTTCTTATGCCTTATGTGTTGGTAGCACTGTATTTATTTCTATTAACTATCATTATAGAAATGTTATGCTTCGTGTTGGTTTCGGTATCACTGTATGAGTGATAGTTGTTGCTAATAGTATGTTGAAAAGAAATGGAAAACAAAAATTTTTCCTAGTGTTTGGGCCACCTAAGGGTGTTGTTGAGAAATTGATTTAAATCAAGGACTTTGAGAAATTCTAAATAAATCTTTTTAGTAAATAAACAGTGGATGATTTTGTGTTTTGGATAGCACTGTATTTGTGAAAAATGTTTACAAAACTGTTGAGTTTCGTATGGAAAATGAAAGATTTATTTTGGAATGTTGACATTGAAAATTTGATTATCTTTGAGAAATGTCTCTTGAGCAAGAAAATGTTTTCTTATTATTTACTCATAAGATTTGCTTTAGTTAGCTTTTTGGGAATCTTGTTGTTGAGTGGTGACTTGGCTTGAAATACTAGTCTGTTGTTGTTTTGTTTCGGGGAAAGGTTTGGTTTGTTGAGGTTTTCGTACCTTAAGTGTTGTCTTTTGGGACGTATTCCCTTAGGGAGTCTCTTCCTTGGTAAGAGCGGCTTGACGGTTTGTAGAGAGAGCGGTTTCACTCCTAGTATTGGGGGGAAATGTTGGTATTGAGTAATTTGTTGGCCTCGTGTTTTGGCGTATCCTTAATTTCGGGGACGAAATTCTTTTAAAGGGGGGAGGTTGTAGCGACCCCGGTCTTTTCCCCATTTGATTATTGTATCCGGACTTATGTTCCGTGGATTCCGTTGTTATATTTGTTGTTGTTGTCCTTTAATTCCTTATTCTTGGGTTATAGGATGTGTTTAGCAGGTTGGATGCAGATTGGTTGGGTTTGGAAACCAAGTCTGCATGTTCAGTTTTTGGCTTGGTCGCTCGAGCGAGCTTCTCTTCGCTCGAGCGAGGTCTTCGTTTTTGGTTCGTCGCTCGAGCGAGCTTTCCTTGGCTCGAGCGAGCAATTGCGTCTAGCCTTAGACCTGAGAGCAGTGATTCTTGGCTCGAGCGAGCTTTTCTTCGCTCGAGCGAGCTGGTTTGTCTCCGCTCGAGCGAGCTTTTCTCCGCTCGAGCGAGCTTTTCTCCGCTCGAGCGAGCTTTTCTCCGCTCGAGCGAGGTCAGTTTCCTGTGTCTGGTCGCTCGAGCGACCAGGTCTTCGCTCGAGCGAGCCTGTCCAGTTTATAAACTCAGCAGCGGGGAAAAATAACATTTTTCTCCTTCTTTCTTCCTTGAAACCCTAGCAGCCGAGAGTCTCTCTCTCTAAACATACTCTCTCTCTAGATTTCATCTCTTTCTTCTATAAATCCATCCTAGGTCTTTTGTTAAAAAGGTAGAGGAGAGTGAGGGCTACATTTTAATCTGAAGAATTGTGGATTTGGAGCGCTTGGATTTCGGGTCAATCTTCTCCATTTGGGTTCTCCTTTGAGGTAGGGATTCTCCTTGTTTCTTTTCAATACTCCATCTATAGATAGACATGTGGTAGTTTTTGTATTGCATAAAAACAGTATATCATGTTGGATTTATTAAAAATCATGAGGTTGAACCTTGGGTTGATTGTTGGAGTTGGGTTTATTATCATTAGTTATGGTTTAGGCTAATTGGGGTGTTAATTAGCATGTTGTTATTGAAAGGAGAGAAAACCCTAATTTTATTTGATTGACTAAATTAATAGAGGGGTTTTGATCGTTGGGCAAATACTTATGTATTTTGGGTCTTCAATGTGATCATTGTTGTTTGTTGTTAATAATTGAGCCTTTTAGGTCAATATTGAGAAAGATGGAGGAAAACCCTAGTTTAATGATTATAACTTAATTTGCATAATTAAATTGGAGTGGCTTGGAAAAGAATGTAATGGGTTAAAATGAGTTATGGTCTTATTGTCCAGGGAATTGAATTTGTGAAGGCAAAAGGTATGAGAGTTGGATTATTGTAATGTGAGTGTTGAACACACATATGTGGAGGTTGTATCTTTAACTGCCATGTTAGTTTTGTTGAAGGGTTTGTGGTCTCATGATAATTGAGTCTGTTAATAGATATACAACATACCTGCATCTAGAGGTTTTGTCCTTGGTCATCGGTGGAGGATGACACGGTTGTGTTGAATTGTTGTGTATGTATTACACCATTGATTGTTGTGTATATGACGTTGTGTTTATACGCATTATTTGGTTTTGGAGGAGATAGGGGATGAACTCCCGGTTTAGGGGAAGAAAGGGGATGGACTTCTAAACCGAATTTGTTGGAGGGTTTAGGGGAAGAAAGGGGATGGACCTCTAAACCAGATTTGTTGGGAGGAGAAAGGGGATGGACTCCACTAGCATCACATATATGTGTGCTTATTGTTAATAGAAGTATTTCTATTTATTGTTGATATGATACATTACCACCATGTGTATCAGTTGGGAAGTAAGGAAGTGAATGTGGTTATGATTGATACAATACCAGCATGTGTATTTTGTTATGTTATAGAGGGGTTTAACTTAATTTGTTATCCCTGTTAAATTATTGTTAATAAGAGATGAAATTTCCCGTTGAGATATTTGGCCAGGTTCTGAGCCATGGGTGGAAGGTAAGATGTGCCATAGACAATGTGTCATAGGCAATATAGATATTCGTGTCATGAAAATTGTAATTGGAATATAGTGTGTTAACCATGTATCAGCTTGTCTTTTAGAAGTGTAAAGAGAATCAAACATTTTAGAAATATGTTCTAGAAAGGCACATCTGTTGTATGTGTGGAAATTCGAGAATAGTAGTGGTCTTAGTGAATTTATTTTCTAAGTAATTGTTTATGTATGAAAGATTGGGAACGGGGATTAATGAAAGGAAAGGAAAGATGAATCGCTTATAGCGTTTAATGAAATAGTTGTTTTCGAGAAAAGTTCATATATATATATTTTTGTATAAACTGTCACATTACTATTCTAGTATGAGAATGAGTGTGCATGATCATAGCTATCTGTATTGTTGTTATTGTTGAGGATCAAGTCGAGATCCCTACTGGACTATATGTTCATCCCACGTTGTTGAATCTTTTTCAGGTATTAAGCAGGTTGAGCTGCAAGATTTGGATCTACTCATTTGTTGGCCACGGGGCCTCTTTGTTGTTGGCGGAATGCCATATGTGAAAAAGGGTTACACCCTTCATTTGTTTATTTAAAGGTTGTAAGCCTAAGGGCAATTTATTTGTATGTTCATGTAATGTCTACTTTGCATGCGAATGAGAGTATTGCTAATCATTTCTACAGATTGAATGTATGAGTTTACTTCCGCTTGTTATCTCTGAAATTGAGTTAAGTTAATAAATTTGGTAATGACTTCGAGTAATAAAAAGTGGGGCGTGACAGTTAACTTTATTTTCTAGCCTTTTGTAGCTTAATTCTAGTATGTTTTAGGCTTTATTTTAGACTGTTTTTTATTTGTATTTGGTTGTTTATTGCATTTGAGTCTTGTTTTGCATGCCTCTAGTATAATAGTCCTCACAAACTTGGTGTTTTAGGCCTTTAGGCACCACTTGTTTGAGTTGATTGCATATTTTAGTGCTTTTCTCGCTTCATTTCAGCACTTATAATCTTTGTAATCTCCATCATCTCTTCACTCTTTATTTGCTTTGAGGGTTGTTTCAACCTTAGGATAGTTTAAGCTTGAGACTGAGATTCATTGCTTAATGGTTTAATCCTCTTTTGGGGGTTCATTACCAATGGCATGATATCTCTCTCTTGCCTTAAACTACCCCTTGTTTGACACTTCCTTCCCTTTAGAGGACTTCTCACCAATGGACTTAATTGGTTAAAGAATGGAAAGGTAATTAAAATGTGTAAACAAGTTGAAACTAAAAGTGTGCAAGATAAGATTTTTTTTTTTGATGTGTTAAATCGGACGTTAATTGAACACAAGGAAAATTATGGCATTTCATACTCAAAGTGATGAAATGTGCAAAGTTTCCTTGGTCTCCATTGCCATTGATCATGCATGATAGGGTGATGGTCTTTTTGGTCTTATTTGTGCATTTATTAACTTGTATACCTTGGTTCTTTGGCTATCATGCAATGAAATTGCTTGATTGATGGTTTTGGAACCAAGTGTATCACTCCTTTGAGATGTTTTGATGATAATGAGAGATACACAGTACATACAACCTGTGAGAATGCTCTCTCTTTTCCCTATTTGCTCTATGTTGCAGCAAAAAAAGATGGGTCATCAGTGGCTGGCCGGCCACTGTTACTGGCCAACAGGCCATCAGTGTTGGATGGCAACCCCTCAGTGGTGGCCGGCCGGCCACCTGTGAATTTTGGGTAGTGTGCTTGTGAAGCATGGCAGAATTGATCTGGAGAAGGAAACAGTGCAAGGGTTATGCAAACAGAGGCATTCGGGGGTAGACATCGGATATTCTTTTGGTGGAAACCGAGAACGCATGGGCCTTCCTCATTTCCCGGGACTAGTTAGCTAGTTAATTAGTTTAAAGCATTTAATTAGGCGTTTGTTGTAAATTAATTAGTTGTAGCTAATTAGTTTGTGTTGTAATATTTAAATTAGCTTAATTAGTTGTAGCTAATTAGGTTGCTCATTTAATTAGTTTAGATTAATTAAATTAGTTTGTGTTGTAATATTTAATTAGTTTAGCCTAGTTAAATTCTTAATTAATTAGCTTAAATAGTTAGTTAATTATTCGCTCAAGTTTTGTAATGATTAGCTTAGTTAGCTAGTTAGCTTATTCATTCAGACTCTCCTTTGTGAGAGCGTAATGTAATAATGTGTATGTCTTCCAACCCCACGTCTTTCCCCCTTCTATTTATCTACTTTTGATGGTCAGATTAGTGACATGTTTCAATTAGCATACCTTATGCTTGCATCCATTCATTTTTATTGCATGCACCGAGGCTCGGCGCATCATTCAAACTACATTGTCTTTTCAATACTTCGATGAATACGTGTTTAAAAGCATGCTATCAAATTGTTGCAAATAACATGCCATATTAGTAGCCGAGCCTATTAATTGCATTCTTTATATGTGTTGCATTAGACATTTGGCATAGTTAGGAATCGTGCATTTTTTCTAACTCTTTTGTTTATTTTGGCTTGGAGTACTAGGGGAGTTTTTAGTGCTTTAGTATACTTGCATGAATGTAAGTGATTGCCATGACTAGCATGCTTGCCATGAGGCTAAATGCTTACTTGCTAAAACTACTTGGGTGCCTGTGGATGAAGGCTTGTTGTTTGAATTTGAACGATTCAATAAATGTACATTTTTTTAAGCCCACTTTGTTGAGTGGCAAATTCGCAAACTTTAAGCCCACTTGAGGTGGCAAAATCAAACCCTTTTCACAAAACAAACATGAAATTGAGTTGTTCCAATTCGGGCAAACTAGTCTATACTTGCTTGTGCGCGTCATATAGTAATGCTAGCTTAAATAACTAGAACAAGAGCATATAATGTACATAAAAATCATATCATGATTAGTAGAGGCCGATCTTTGATCGGGCAAGCGGGGGTACTCAATTCATGACCTTCCCCTCTCGTACCTAAGTTCTCGAGCCGAGGCAACTTTGGTGATGATAGACACGTGGCCTTTGGCACGAGTCATGGGTTTCCTAAATTTCCCCAAAATAAAATATTTAGGTGGCGACTGTGTATCTGACAAAGCAGTCCAATTTTGACATTTTTTATTCAAAATCAATTTTCCAAAACAATTTTCCAGATTTGGACTCTTTAGTGTTTATTAATTTCACATTGCACCTGTGAGATTAGATTTAGAACCGCGGGAGTCCGAACTGTAGGACTTCTTTTGAACCATCCGAAAGGGGGCATGAGCTACAAGCATCATGATCACCTATACTTGTGGATTGGTATTGGTTTATGAAATGTTCTCTACTAGACTATATCTTCACCCTACGTGGCTAAAATCTTTTCAGGTGTTGATGGGATGCCCCGACTTTGAGCCGATGTATCAGAAGGTGTGCTTGAGCTTGAGGAGCCTTTTGATGTTCGGGCCTACGGCCTTTATTTTATTTAGGTCGTGAGCCATTTTTGGTTAAGGGTTGTAGCACTTCAGACTCCTTGGCGTAATAGAATCATGTTTGACTCTTTGATTATCATAATTGAAAACCTTCTTAATAGATATTTGAGCCTTGGATGAGGCGTTACCTTAATGGTTGGGTGAGATTGGATCAAAAATCCCAAATTCAAATAGTTGCTCCTAAGTAGTCTTCACTCTTTTATCATTTTCTCTCTCCACGCTTTGAATCTTGATGTGAGGCTAGAACTATTGAAAAGCTTATTTTCCAGGGCTTCAGTTTGGATACCAGAATGATCCAAAACCGAGTCCGGATGAGAGAGTTATGCCCGTTCAAAGTTTGCAAATCTGTGTTGTGTGCATAGTTCACTAGAGCGTAAGTTTCACCACTTGAGCGGTCCATAGACCCTTCCAGCTCTGTTTTTCAAAATTGTCTGAGATACTGCAAGCCTTGATTCATTGCTCAAGCACACTTTTTGACCGATCGAGCAGTCTATTCTTAAAAGTATACATACTGAAAGATTTCATTCACCGCTTGAGCGCAAATTTGACAGCTCGAACGGTCTGTTTGGGATTAAATTTTTAAAAGTCACTTTTGGACTAATCTTCTTCACTTTTTCAAATCTTTTCCAAATCTTTTCTCTTTCATCTCTCTCTCTTTCACCATTTTTGAGCTTCCAAGTTCTTTAACCTTTAGTTTCATCTATTTTTAACCATTTTTACCCTAGTTTCGTATAACAAAACATAAAGCATGACGAGAGCTTCCTTTTGATCTAAGTGGATCGTCTTTTCATTGTCGATGGATTTTTGGGTTTTTTCACTTCTCTTTAAAAGGTAGGGATTTTCTTGCTTCTCTTTAATACCATGTTATAGATAGACTTGTGGTATTTTCGCATTGCATAGAATCATGGATTGAAAAGAGATTTATGAAA
The DNA here is from genome assembly GCA_036172215.1 of Camellia granthamiana. NCBI lineage: Eukaryota > Viridiplantae > Streptophyta > Magnoliopsida > Ericales > Theaceae > Camellia > Camellia granthamiana. The sequence continues at coordinate 71,784,352 of CM069908.1, read as the reverse complement.
AACATGTAGATTTGGGTTAGGGTTTTGAATCCAATGAATGAATCTTGTGTTTTAATGTTGATTATGATAAAATCATGACAAAAGGGCATGATTTTGATGATTGTAACAAAAAGCCCTAATTTTGTTTCTTTAATCATGTGAAGAAACAAGATTATTGCTAAACTCATGGGTTTGAGTCATAATGATTATTGTGAAAAGAGATGTAATATGAGAAATAAGAAATGAGTGTTTTAAATTTGTTTCATTGTAGTTATAATGATTAGAGAGAAGTGGATTAAGTTATGGACTAATAATACAATGGTGGATGTTGATGTAAATTGAGTAAATGAATAATGATCATGACATTTTCATTTATTTCACTTCATGAGAGTCATGCTTGATTTTGCTAGAGTTTTGTCCTTGGTCATCGATGGAGGATGGTGTTGATTGTTGTTAAATAGACTATATGTACTTTGTGTTGTTAATTTATGTGGTGTAAATTTAGAATGTTGTGGTGATGTATGAGCGATGCAAAGGGTCTCTTTCCTTTTGACTTGTGACTGGTAAAGGTTAGCACATTGACAGAGGTTACGCATTCTTTCCAATTTATGCCTGGTAAAGCATGGTTGGAGGTTCCACATTCTTTCTGAATAACAACCGGTAAAGCATCATATATGGGGGTAGTGTTCGTTTACCTTCCAACTTGCGCTCGGTAAAGCAGGTGAATGGATGGGGCTATATACAGGTTCCGCTTTCCTTCCAGTTAGCCACTGGTAAAGCGTAGCATGTTAAGATGGGTTACGATACCTTCCGGTTAGCTCCCGGTAAATTGTGTTGTGGTTTGGTGACTTGTTATAGTCAATGTTGTGATATTGGGTTCATATGTGCCCAATTGCCCTTCCATACGGAGGTCGGTAAATGTGGAAGTATTTGAAGGTGTTTATTAGTGAACAACTCATGGTATAATGGTGGTTATATGATGAGTACTTGACAAATATAATTGTATGTTTTAAATTGTTGGTGACAATGTAATCGGTTACTTAATTTTTGTGAAATGGTAAATATGTGGAGGTGAGAGTGTAATCAACTATATTGTTTTTGTAAAACTAAATGGAATTGAGGAAATTGTCTCTTGAAATATGACAAATGAATCATAAGAATAAAGAAAAAGAAATAAGATTTCTGGGTTATTACAAACGGATTATTTTTTAAGATATGTGTATGTACGTGTCTATTGAGTATCAAATGACACCCTATGTATATACTTATAACATCGTAGGACTGTGAGTGGACCTGCTCAACAACTTGCAATCGATTTTGATCCATAGAATGGTCAGAAGTGGTTTCTACAAATCAAAATTTTTGAGTTCATGGTTGGTGGCAATTCTGAATTGTATCCACCCGTCGAAACCAACCAGACCGCATTTTTAAAAAAGCAAAAGATAAGACAAGCATAACTGGTTTCATTATCTTGGTTGATGTGATTGTAATTATTAATATTCTTGTCTCAGTGAGTTTCATGACATTAGTTGTTGTAATTGTTATTATTTATATTCATCTATGTCATTGGAATAAGCGTAATACTGCTCCATTGAGAGAGATTCCTGACTCTTTACGTCTCTCAACTCTTCATTTCTTCCATAAAAAATAAAAACTTTGTGTTTCTCTCTCATCTCTCACTTTTCAATCTTCTCTATCTTTGTCTACCTTCAACCAAACCTCTGACCTCTCTCACACTTCCCCTTCTCTCCTCTCCTCTCCTCATCTCATTTGCCTCACCCTTACACCTTAACTAGCCATACTCATTTGCATTCAATCAAATTCGACTCTTAACAATGATGATAAAAGAGTATGGTCTGATCTTCCTTTACAAAACAATACAATGACAACGATGATGTCGATGGAGGTTTCAACCAAAGTTGAGATCTCAATTGGTGATTTCCTTTTGAGATCTTGCTTCAAATATGATATGTAATTTTTTTTTAATCTCGTAGGTCTATGCCTATATCCCCTCTAAAAAGATTTTGTGCGTATATATATGTTAAATCCTTGAATTTCACTAACCTAGGGACCCGACCGACCGCCAACTTAATTGACATGAGCGGTCGATTTTGAAATTACAAACATCAAGATTGGTTTGTAAAATTGTAACCTGATCATGTTCGGTTAGGTTGCGGGTAAGGGTCAAACCTGACCCAATTCGACTCGTGCACAGGCCTAACACTGAGCATCATGATCTTTTTTTTATTTATGAAGTGTTATTATTTAGAATCATTGTGGATCCCTACTGGACCATTGTATTCATCCCAATCGTTGAAAAATTGTCACGTACAGAGTCAGTTGCCTCAGTCAAGAATCAAGAAGTTAATTTTATTGAGGGTTAAAGTGTTGCAAACATGACATTGTTTCTTCATTGTAATTATTTATTTTGTAACATTTTATGTAAGTTTAAGGGTACGGATTGTAATTCGATGAATTATATGCTTCATCATTTGTATGACACGAGAGAGAACACTTTCTATTTCTTTTTTTATATTTCAGTTTCCACATTTATGATGTATAATTGGACTCTAAGAGAAATTTAGTAATGTATTCGAGTAAATAAAATTAGGGACGTTACAGGTTGAACCCTTTTTGCTTTGTCTTGTAAACCCTAGGGCAACTTTACTGTACACTTAACTCTAATAGCTTGATTTACATATTGTATATTCATTTAACCTAGAATTTGAATATAGGATGTATGTAATGGAATTATGATATGGAATGAATGATGTTGATTAAGTATGTATAAGAGTTCACCCCATTTTATTTATTTTTTATTAATTGTCTTTCCATCTATTATTTATTGGATTATTCACATAGGTTAGATCTTGGAAATTCAAGATATGACATGCTACATTAGTCCACGTCAATCTGGGTTTGCCCCTTCCTCTAATACTTCTCTCTACTGTCACTATATCGCATCTTTTCACTACTGCCTCTATTGGTCTTCGTTGTATATGACCAAACCATCTCAATCTATTCTCTCTCAACTTATCTTCTATTGGTGCTACTCTTACCCATTCATGAATATACTTATTCTTAACTCTGTCTTTTCTAGTTTTGCCACACATCCATCTTAACATCATCATCTCAGCAACACTTATCTTATCTATATGTTGTTTCTTAGAGGTAATAGAGATAAAATAAATCTGTTGATGTATGTTGCTGTGGTGCTTGATCGTTGAAAAAACTGAGATATGCTTAGTTTTGCTTTTCTCAATTGTTTGGGGAAAATGTGGTGAATCAAATGACCGGTCAAATGAAAGATTGTTTGACTCGTTTATATGAGCATTATTGTAATGCCCCCAAAATACACAATAGATACAACTCAAAACATATATTAACAATTGTATGAATCAGAGTAAATTGCCCTTTCATTACATGAAGTTAAAAATACAGGAGAGTTCAACATAAATAAATGCCCTATTGGCTTACATCTTTCCAAGCATTGACTTGGTTACAACAAAATGGGACTAGCCCATACAAATAAAGCCCTAGGCTATACAAAAATATAACAAAATGAAAAGCTCTTGCTTCCCAAAGATTCCTCCAATGCTATTGCCTAGGTGGAGACATGCCCTCAATACCTGAAAATGTTATCTCCAAATAGGGTGAACCACGGCCCAGTAGGAATCATCTAACACGGTATATGAAACTTAGCAAAGATATAAGTACAAAGTGCATAAACAATGCTTGTAGTAAGACTTTTCACAACTTTATATACTCATAAGATATCAATCTCAAATCTTAATCCATTTACTTTCAATTCATATTCCGTTCACTCATCTGTCTCAATTCATGAGTCAATTTCGCTATTTCCCAACAACCGAACTGAGTCTATAATTCAATAATTTTCAAATCATACAACATATATGCATAAAACACTTCAAACTTTCATTTCACGGATATTTCATCCGCGAGCAACCGTCAAACGGGACCTATGTAAGCGTAGGCTATACAAGCACTACAATTGCCATTTTATCGTTATTTCGTCCGCGGGCTAGGCACCCATATATAATTTTGAGACTTTCACCCAGGACACTCCGACCAACTTAATTATAATGGAGTCCATCCCCTTTCTCCTCCCAAACAAACTTACATATACAATGTATTTAAACACATAATCACATGTGGAGTACATCTCATTTCTCCTCCCAACAAACATACATATGCAATGTATTCAGACACGGTCATATTCAATGACAATTATCAAAGAATTAGTTCCAATTTGCCTGATCCACATGCCATTTCTACAACAATCAAAGCTATCCTCCACCGATAGCCCAATACCGTTATCTCTAAACATATATTCAATCTCGAACAGATAGTTTATTCAAAACTTCCAAAGGTGTGAAATAATACATATTCAACTCCACCATTTATATCAAAGATCATCCAATTTCACATTTTCAATGCCAATTTCAATTATTTATATAAAATAATAATTTGATCCAATTAGGGAAAATTCTCCCTTTTTCCCAAATATGAACCAAGTGCCAAAATCATCAAATTAGACACAATACAACATCATTTTCAAACCCCACAATCCTTTGCTTCATATTCAACAACGATCCCTCTTTCCATATTTTACATAAACCCTAGGTTTGCTTGAGACACCCTCAAATCACATCATTGTTACACAAGAAACAAATAACTAAGCTAAACATCTTATGAAGGTGTAGAAAAGATCCCTACCTCAAAGAAAGAAGATGAGCCACACAAGAGGAAAACTCCAAGGACACCGAAATACACTCTTATTCTAATCAAAATGTAGATCTTGATGCACTCTACCTTTTTCTCAAAGGCATTAGGGTGAAAAGATCAACGGATCTAGATGAAATCTAAGAAAGAATGTGAGTTTTAGAGAGAGAGAAAATGTAGATCTAGGTTTTTAGAAAGTTTTAGAAAGAGAGAAAGAGATGAAAAAGTGATACAAAACATCATCTTCTCGGACTGTTATACACGCAGTCCGCTCAAGCGTGGAAAGTGACGCTCGAGCGTCAAACACAAAGTTCCGCTCGAGCGCAAGAAGCGACGCCCGAGCGTGGAATACACATTTCTAGAAGTTTTGCAGATGAAGGACCCCGTTCAAGTGTAAGACTGGATGCTCGAGCGTCCAAAGCACTCCCCAGTATTTGCAGGTCTACAGAAAAAATGCTGAAGGTTGATAAGTCCCGCTCGAGCGCAAGAATGGCCACTCAAGCGGAGGAGCAAAATTAGTAAAGCCCACTCGAGCGCAAGAATTCTCGCTCAAGAGGAGGAGCCAAAATCTGGGTAACAGAGGTTTGGAAAAAAAAGCAACCAACCTATTCCAAACAAACAACTACAACCCGATAACCAAAAATATGGGGGAAACAAGGGAAACAAGATATGAATAACCATTCTAAATCATGCCAATCCGAGTTTGGAATACAATAGATAATGGGGTCGAAACCGGAATCTCTATAATTACCTTGCAAATGATTCAAATTTTGTGGAAGTTCTCGACACAAGTGATGCACCTAGAATGGTGATTGATGATAATTGTGATGATCATCATTTATTGATAGAATCGCAATTCAATACTTATTTGGATGTTGAATATTCTGTTATGTGTAAGTTTGAAGTGGATAAGTATTTGGTTGAATGTTGTGAAGGATGGAGGGGAAAGAAACTTTGACATTTTGGGGTGGTGGAAAGCTAATTCATCAAAGTATCGAGTATCATCCCAAGTTGCTCATTATGTATTGGCAATGTCGGTTTCAATAGTGGCTTCAGAGTTTGTATTTAGTACCGGAGGTCGCATTCTTGATCGCTTTCGTAGTTCACTGTCTCCAATGATGGTTCAGGTACTTATTTGTATTCAGATTTGGCTTCGAAGCACTGTGCCAATCTCCCTTTGCAAGGCAGTGGATGATGTTTCAAATTTTGAGCACTATGTCTCAGTTAATTTTGAAAATACTATGTAGTTTGTATTTTTGTTTATAACTTTTGATTTAATTATGCAGTTTTGTTATTTACTTTGTTTTATTTTGTAGCTTTTCCAAAATCAAGTCCATCCTCAAACTTAAATCCAAGTACCATAATTGTCTAACATGGTGAGATATCATAGCTTGGTAAATAAGCTCTATTCTTTGTTCATTTTATACTATGTTGTTTGCTTTAATTGTTATTTATGTTCACTTATTTATCAAATTGTTTATGTGAAATCCTGTATTTTTGAAGTGTTAATATTTTAGTGAGACGCATTAGTGATTTATTATAGTATTTTGGTGATTTATTAAATTCTGCACTTAAACAAATTTTCCAAATCATAAAATTAAGCCCTAGCCCTCATAATTTAGATAAATTGTATTTGGACCTCTTAGAAAATCAAAGAGTGTTGTGTACACCTATGGACTCGCCTTTTTCTCGCGCCCCGCCTTTCGGGAAGGTTTGAAAAGAAGGCCTCACAGTTCGGACTCCCGTGGTTCTAAATCTAGTCTCACAAAGTGCAATATGAAACTGATAACCACTAAAGAGTCCAAATCCGGCAAACCTTTTTGGAAAATCGATTTTAAATCAAATAATGTCAAAATTGGACTGCTTTGCCAGATACAGAGTAGCCACCTAAATATTTTATTTTTGGAGAAATTTAGGAAACCCTGACTCGTGCCGAAGGCCACGTGCCCGTCATCACCAAAGTTGCCTTGGCTCGAGAACTTGGGTACGAGGGGGGAAGGTCATGAATTGAGCACCCCCGCTCGCCCGATCAAAGATCGGCCTCTACTAATCATGATATGATGTTTTATAAACATTATGCATTCATATTCCAGTTATTAATCCAACCTTACTATGTGATGCGCACGCATATAGACTAGTCGTAAGACTTGGAACCATTCAACTCATGTTTGCTTGCGAAAATGATTTGAATTTGCCACCCTTAAGTGGGCTTAAAGATGCAGATTTGCCACCAAACATAGTGGGCTTAAAACATGATTTTGCCACTCAACAAAGTGGGCTTAAAGCGTACATTCGTTGAATTGTTCCAATTCAAATAACAAGCCTTCATCTATAGGCATTCATGCAGTTTATCAAGTAAGCACATAGCCTCATGGCAAGCATGCTAAATATGGCAACATGGCAATCACACTCATGCAAGTATGCTAAAGCGTGAAAGCTCACCAAGTACTCCAAGCCAAAACAGAAACTAGTTAGAAAGATGCATGATCCTAGTTATACAAGATGCCTAATGTAACACATGCAATAATGCAATTAATAGGCTCGGCTACTAACATGGCATATGAATCGATTTGAACAACATGCGATTAAACACGTATTTAAAGAATTATTGAAATTTCAATGCAGTTTGAATGATGTGTCGAGCCTCAGTGCATGCAATACGAATGAATGGATGCAAAACATACAAGCATAAGGTATGTTAATTGAAAATGTCCCTAATCTAACCATCAAAAGCGATTAAATAAAAGGGAGAAAGACGTAGGGTTGGAAGACATACACACACGTACGCACACTTATTACAACATTACGCCCTCGCGAAGGAGGGTCCGAATAAATAAGCCAACTAACTAGCTACGCTAATTAAACTAATTATTACAACACAATATTTAACTAACTACTCTAAGCTAATTAAATATTACAATACTTAACTAACTAATTACAAAGCAATTAAGTTAATTAATTACAACACGAATTAATCAACTAATTAACTAGACAAGTTAACTAAACGGCCTCGGGAAACGAGGGATGCGTGCATGCTCGGTTCCTCCAACCGAAAAGCCACCGTTTTGTTGCCGCGAGCCTCTGTTTGCACATTTGAACACCAAAAATTATGCCAACTTCCAGAATACCTCTGCTCCACCTCAGGAACAAACTGTGCAAATTTCATTGGTGGCCAACAGGGGGCTTATAGGTGTGGGCTTGTGTTTTTTCAGCACCCCCACCTTTCAAAAAGGGTTTGAAAAGAAGGCCTCACAGCGGACTCTACCTGTGGTTCTGAATCTAGTCTCACAAGTGCAATGTGAAACTGATAAACACCAAAGAGTCCAATCTGGCAAATCGTTTTGGAAAATCATATTTTAAATCAAATAATGCCAAAATTGGACTGCTTTGATAGATTACAGAGTTGCCATCTAAATATTTTGTTTTTGAAAAATTTAGGAAACCCTGACTCGTGCCAAAGGCCACGTGTCGGTCATCACCAAAATTGCCTCGGCCGGGAACTTAGGTACGAAAGGGGAAGGTCTTGAAATGAGCACCCCCACTTGCCCGATCAAAGATCGGCATCTACTAATCATGATATGTTGTTTTATAAACACATGTGTTCTTATTCCAGTTATTAGCTAATTTTACTATGTGGCACACACAAGCAAGTATAGACTATATCGCAAGAATTAGAACAAATTCAACTCATGTTTGTTTTCAAAAATGGTTTGAATTTGCCACCCTCAAGTGGGCTTAGAAATGCAGATTTGCCACCTCTAGTGGGCTTAAAACGTGATTCGCCACTTCGCAAAGTGGGCTTAAAACATACATTCGTTGAATCGTTCCAATTCAATCAACAAAGCCTTCATCCACAGGGCATTCATGCAGTTTGGCAAGTAAGCACATAGCCTCATGGCAAGCATACGAAACATGGCATTATGGCAATCACACTCATGCAAGTATGCTAAAGCATAAAACTTACTGAGTACTCCAAGCTAAAACAAAAACTAGTTAAAAATATGCATGATCCTAACTATACAAAATGCCTAATGCAACACATGCAATATGCAATTAATAAGCTCGGCTACTAATATGGTATTTGCAACACTTTGATAGCATGCTTTGAAACACGTATTCAAAGAAATATTGAAATTGACAATGCAGTTTGAATGATGCGTCGAGCCTTGATGCATGCAAGACAAATGAATGGATGCAAACATGCGAGCATATGGTATGCTAATCCCTAATCTAACAATCAAAAGCAGATAAATAAAAGGGAGAAAGACATGGGGTTGGAAGACATGCACACACGCACGCACACTTATTACAACATTATGGCCTCGAAAGGAGGGTCCGAATAAATAAAGCTAACTAAATACCTACGCTAATTAAGCTAACTATTACAAACCAAAACTAATTAACTTTTCTAGTTAACTAATTATTACAAACCGAATTGAATAACTAGCTATGCTAAGCTAATTAAAGTAATTAACTAATTAACTAACTAAGCTAATTAAATAATTACAACACTTGAATGAATGAATTAGCTATTACTAACTAATTAAACAAAGCAAGCAAATGGCCTCGAGGGCGAGGGACGCATGCATGCTCGGATTCTCCTCCCGAAAATGCCACCGCCTTGCCTTTGCAGCCTCTATTTGCACTTGCTTAAACACCAACAGTGCTGCCAACTTCCAGATCACCTCTACTCCAGCTCAGGAACACATTTGTGCAAAATTTCATTTCTGGCCGGTCGGCTACCAATGGTGGCTGTCAGTTACCATTGATGGCTGGTCGACTGCTACTGGTGACCGGTCAGCCACTACTGGTGGCCGGTCGGCCACCCCTTCCCTGAATGTCTCTTTTTTGCTACAACAGAGAGCAAATAGGGGCAAAACAGTGTATTCTCAAGGAGTGTATGTACTGCTACCCTCCGTATCATCGCGCAAGCTCAAAGGAGTGCAACTCTTGGCTCTCAAGCCATCAACCAAGCAATTTTTCATGCATGATGACCGAAGAACCTAGCTTGTACAAGCTTAATGAGTGCCAAAACAAGACTCAACAAAACCACAACCTATCATGTGTGATCAAGGGTGATGGTGACCAAGAAAAGTGGCATGTTTCATCACTTTGAGTATGAAACGTCTCATTTTTCTTGTGTTCGAATTAACATCCGATTCGAACGCATGCAATGCAATATAAAAGATGCTTATCTTGCCTCTTTTACTTGTCATGTTTTAATTACCCATTTTAGATTACCAATCCATTCTTTAATTGATTAGTCCAAAAGGTGGGTGTCCTCTAGCAGAAAGAGGGCTTAAACCACAAGTACCTTGAACATGAAAGAGGCCTCATGTTGTTGGAAATGAACTCCCGAAGGAATTAAACCATTAGGCATGAGGGTCTCAATTCCACACTCAAGCCAACAAAGGGTTCAGAGCCACTTTCAAAACAAATGAAAGAGTGAAGAATAGAGAGAGATTGTAGAGATTTCAGTGCTGAAATGGAGTGCAACATGACACTAAAACATGCAAGCAACTCATGCAATTCATGTTTGAAAGCCTAAAACATTAAGCTAATGAAGCCATTTGCACTACAACTATGCAAAACAAGACTCATATGATCAAAGCAGCCCAAAACAGAGCTAAAATAGTCCAAATCAGAGGTAAAAATATGCTGAGATTGAGGTGCAAAATGCTAGAAAATCATGCTCACATGTTAAGCTATCTAGGCTTGCAATCAAGGCACAAGAAGGGGAGGCTACCCCCTCCAAATTTGGACTTCAAAACCAAGTTTTTACCACTAAAATAACTCTAAATTTCAATGGTTTAAAGGGCCAAAAAGTTTGATGTGAATATGCTAAAAGATGGTACAAAAGCTTACACAATTAAGCAACAAGAAAGGTGGACTACCCATTTACACAAAATGGCCTCAAACCATCATGTTAAGGCTCAAAAATCAGAGTTTTTTGTAGTTGAAAACCAGGCCAAAAATAGTATAAAAAGATGGCAAAACAAGTAGTCAAAACAAAGCCTAGAAGGTAAGTCTTATACCTCTTGAAGCACAGCACAAAACAGCCACAATTTCAGGCTCAAACCTCCTTCCAAGAGCTCAAACTAAGCTCCAATGGACCTCAGCTCCAAGGTGGTCAAGTTTAGTTAAGAGTTAGTGTACAAAGGTGTAGAGAAAACTAACTACAAAGCACAAAACAAGAAGAGAGAGAGAGAGAGAGAGAGAGAGAGAGAGAGAGAATTTTGATACAAAATGTCTAACCCTCCAAAATGGGGAAGGACACCCCGTATATATAGAAAATCAAGATTAAAGCTTGAAATCATCCTACCATACACGTGTATGGAGATGTACTTCAGTGAACAAAAGCTGGCACAGCTGGCAAACAAATATCTAAAAAAGGAGAAAAATGGTCGCCGACCATCACTAGTGGCCGACCGGCCACCATTGATGGCCGGCAGGCACAAGCCATGGCCGATGGACTGTAGGGATGGCCGATAGGCCACCCTCTCCTCCAGACTTGAAACAACAAGCTCTTGGTCCACAACCAAGCACAAAACAGACAGGTTTAGAGGTTCAAAAGCAAGGCGCTTGGTCGAGACCTTCAGGCACTCAAAACGAACACAAGCATACAAAATCATCAAGTGTTCAAACGATGATGTCCAAGTCTTGAGGACAGTCAAAAATGGGGTGTCTACAGTGGGCTACCAATGGTGGCCGGTCGGCTGCTAATGGTGGTCGGTGGGCCACTAATGACATGAACTCCTCTTTTTGCTGCAACAGAGAGTAGACAGAGCAAAATTGTGTCTTCTCACAGATTATTTGCACACTTTGCCTTTTCTTTTCATGGAGGAATCAAAGGAGGGACAAAATCTGGGTTTACAAACCATCAATCAAGCATTTTCATCGTATCAGGCTTGTGAAACCAATTGTGCAAGTTTAATGAATGCAAAATGAGACCAAAGGACCATCACCTTATCATGCATGATCAAGGGCAATGGAGACCAAGAAAAATGGCAGATTTCATCACTTTTGAGTATGAAATGTCTCATTTCCCTTGTGTTCAAACTAACGTTCGATTTGAACACATGCAATTCAACACAAAAAATACTTATCTTGCCTCTTTTACTTGTCCAATTTTGTTTACTCATTTTAATTACCAAAGCCATTCTTTAATTGATTAAGTCCATTAGTGAGTGTCTTCTAATGGAAAGATGACTCAAACAACAAGTTGCTTTGGACATGAAAGAGGCATTACACTATTGGTAATGAACCCCCTAAGGGATTAAACCATTAGGTGCAACACCTCCATTTCACACTTAGGCAAACAAGAGGTTTAAAGCCACTTTCAAAGCAAATAAAAGAGTGAAGAATGGAGGGAGATTGCAAAGATTATAGTATTGAAATGAAGTGTAAAACAATACTAAAACATGCTATTAACTAAAAACAATGATGATTAAAGCGTTAAAACATCAAGTTAGTGAAGGAAATTACACTATAACTATGCAATACAAGGCTCAAATGAATTAACCAGCCCAAAATAGAGCCAAAAAAGGTCAAAACAGAGCTTAAAACATGCTGGACTTAAACTAAATTAAGCTAGAAAAACATGCTAACATGTGAAGCTATCTAGGCATGCAAACAAGACACAAGGAGGGGAGGCTAATCCCTCCAATTTTAGACTTCAAAAGCTCATTTTTGCCACTAAAAAACCTCTAAAATTCAGTGGTTAAAAGACCCAAAAAAGTTGATTTGAAAATGATGAAAAATGGTACAAGAGCTTAACAAACAAAAGAGCAAGAAGAGTGGACCACTCCCTAACTCAAAGAGACCTCAAACCAACACTTTTAAGTCACAAAAACAAAGTTTTTGACAGTTCAAAATCAGCCCAAAAATAGTTAGAAAAGATGGCAAAACAAAGACACAAAACAAGTATAAATAAGGTAAGTACTATACCTATGAAGCAAAGCACACCAATAATCCAAGCTCGAACCACCATCTAGAGCTCAAACAAGACTCCAAGTAATCTTAGCCCAAAGGTGAGAGTATTTGGTTAAGGGTTAATATGCAAAAGCTAAGGACTTGTGAGCAAATGTGTACAAAATATCAAGAGAGAGAGAATTCTAGAGAAAAAGAGATATTTTTGTTCTAATTTTTCTAACCCTCCAAAATGAAAGAGGAACCCCCCCCCTATATATAGAAAAAACCACCCCTTGAGCTTAGAAATATCTCACCATAGACGTGTATGGAGATGCAGCTCAGTGTGCAACAGTTGGCACAACTATCAATAAATATCTGGAAAAAGGCACTGGTGGCCGTCGGCCACCACTGATAGCCGACCGGCCACACCTGTGGCCGACAAAAACACCCCATGGCCGACAACCTTGGGTGGTGGCCGACAGGTCACCAAGAGGTCCAGACACCAAGTTTTGGTCCAAAACAAGCACATAAAGAAAAAGGTTCAAAGGATCAAGACAGGGCATTCCGCTAGGACTTCAGGCGTTCAAAACGAACACAAACACACAATCATCGAGTGCACGAGCGATGACGTCTAAGTCTTGAGGACGGTCAAAATGGGGTGTCTACAACATCTTAAACAAAGATTATTGAGGAAGCTTTGAAAAATTATTGGAGAAGTTTTGATAGATTATTGAGGAAGTTCTGATGAATTATGGAATAAGACTTTATGGATTGTTGAGGAAGCTTTGATGGAAGCTTTGATGGATTCTTGAGGAAGCTTGGATAGATTCTTAAGGAAGCTTTGGGAAAATTATGGAGGAAACTTTTGAACTCTATAAATACACCATTCCTCCACATTTGGAACAAACAACACACTCATACACTACCTATATACACCCCACGGCTGAGAGAAAAAAGAGTTATAGATTTTGTCAAACCTTACATACCGTATGCCTTAGAATTATGATCCACCATTTTTGGAGATCCATTGAGAAATATTGAGATTAGAGTATGGTGACAGAGGAGATTGATTTGAGGTAATTGAGGCGGTATAAATATGCTTCCTTTAAATCTTTTGCAAAAAGTTTCATTTTAATTACCTTCAATTTGTAAATCGTTTTGGCTATTCTAGTCATTTTGATAAATTCTATGAAATTATTCTGCATTGATGTGTTTGATTACTCTAATCATTTGATAAGTTCCGTGAAGTTATTCTGTGTTGAAATGTTGATTTGTTTGACTAAATGATTTCAAATTCTCTATACATGGATTGAGTGGACCCTACCAATAGGTTGCACCAATATGCCCAGATAAACGATTGTGCTTGGTGAGGTGGGTGAGGCCGGTCGCTGATCATGTACTGAGTAAAACCGGGTATTCAGTCAAAACCGGGTATTCAGTCATGGGCAAGTTATCATATATTTAGTGGATTTGTTTGTGGAATTTTGCTAAATTGCTTGATTATCATATCGTTTGTACAATGTCGTAAATTGTTGGATTCTTGTTAATTTCTTCTCTATCTGAGTATTGTTATTCCTGTCGTATTGTATACTTCCCGAATTAATTTATTTTTCAGGTGCGGGGCAATTTAGTGACGATTGGATTTGAAGCATTAAAAAATTTATTGGGTTAGATATTTTGGGGCCCACTGCGTTATAGTTTATCCTTGCAGGTTGTTGATACCTATTGATAATACCATATTTTTGTTATGGCAGACTGTTGAAGATAGTTTTTTTGTCTATTTTCTGCCCATCCTTTCTATCCAGGCTATTCACATTCTACTCTATTTATGGGTGGTTTGGGATGTTCTAAATATGTGCACTTTTTGACTTTTTATAAAAATAAAAATAAAAATAAAAATGTGTAGAAAAGTAGAGAAAGTGGGTAGAAAAGTAGAGAGGAGATGTTGATTGATGTGAGCCAAATAAGTGTATGTATGTAAAAAAAAAAATACACTTTTTTAGTGCATGCCAAACACCTACTTAGTATTATCTTCCTTGAGTTCTATAGGTGGATGAATGTAGTTAATCACTAAAAATATTTGCAGACTTACAGTACCTTTGATACTTTGGTTGATTGATTTTTTGAAGTGTTTTGGTTGGCAAGTGGAACTAGTGAATTTTTTTTGGCAGTAGCAAAGTGTAGCTATATTATTTTGTGCTTTGACTATGAACATAATAGTTGATAGGTGATATAGATGCTCTTGCCAATCAAAAAACTTTATAGTTGACTTGAGTTAGCTATTTTTGTTTATCAATTGGAGACTTCCAGTGCCCCCGCATATTTGTTTACTATAGAAGCTTGAAGCTTTAATGCAGTTTGAAATTTTCTTGTTTGTTTGTTTGTGTGCAAAGGCTCAAACCTTTGTTTTTTTTAATCTTAATTTGAAGTTTTTTTTTTGGTTTGTTTGTGTGTAAATGGACTTAAAACAAGTTGTATTTGAAATTTAGTAGTTAATTATTTTTGTTATTGATTTTATTGTTTGTTTGGTTAACAAATAAATCTTTTTATAATAATAAATTTTTAGGATTGTTAATTTATAAATTTAATAATTTTTGCTGAGTATGCTTTCAAGTTTCAACTGTAAAATGGGCTATTTTTGTAAGGGTAAACTAGCAATAGGTCCAAATAGTTGGATTTAATTCTTATCAAGTCCTATTAAAAATAAGTCATAGTAAAATCGTTGCTAAAAATAATTTTTTGTTACTTTTTTTGCATATGTCGCTAAAAAATGATAATTAGTGATTATTTTTTGTCACGATTTTTATAAATTGTGGCTAAAACTGACAATTAGTGACTTTTTTGCAACGAATTTTTCAAATTGTCGCTAAAAGTTAAAAATTAGTGACTTTTTTTGTAGCGATTTTTTTAAACTATCGCTAAAACTTATTATTAGTGACATTTTTGGTGACAAATTTTTCAAACTATCACTGAAAATTAATAATTAGTGACTTTTTTAATAGTGTTTGATGAAAAACGTCATTAATTATCATAAAGCCTATTGGGCAATAAGTTCACCTATTAGGACCTACATGTAAGTCTTTCTTTTTACAATTACTAAAATTTTAATTAGGTAATAAAAATCATATGGAAAATGTCTATTTTTTCAATAAAAATTAGTAATATTGAAGGCCCAGAACTGTATTGACCCAACTAAATTTACTATTACAGCCCAACCCGTGAAATCGTTTGTACCAAACTGTTTACCCAATTGTCTTGAACGAATGGTTTCGAATCATTAACCAATCAAAATCGTGTATGAGATGTTCCAACCTGAACCTATTTGGTCGGTTGCTGGTTGATGGTTCAACCCGAGTCGAACCAACCAATGTGCAGCGCTTATTGGTTATTTTTCAACAATTTGTTGAAAATCTACTACTATTATAAAATAGTGAAGCCTTGGGCGTGTCAATGCTCTTCACACTTTGCCACAATGTCAATGCTCTCCCTTAATGATAACGGTTGAACATAAAGCATTAGCTTACAAACATATCTCTCCCTAGGGCTACAAATGAACCGAGCTATTCATGAACAAACTCGGCTTGGCTCGTTAAGGGCTCGGCTCGGCTCGGTTCGTTTAGTAAACGAGCCGAGCTCGAACTCGCATAAGCTTGGCTCATGAAGCTTAGCTCGTTTATCTTTATTTAAATTATATAATAAATATATTATTTATATATTAAATAATATATAAATATATAAATACATTTCTTATATGTTAAATAATATAAATAATATAAATAATATTAAAAAAAATTATCGAGCCGAGCCAAGCCGAGCTGAGCTCAATAAACGAGCTTGATAAGTAAACGAGCCGAGCTCAAGCTTAGCAAAGCACGACTTGACTCGGTTCGTTTGCAGCCCTATCTCTCCCCATTAAATGTGTTTCATTTCCCACTTGGGATGGCAATTTTAAAGTGGCTCGACGAGGACCCGCTCCCCCGACCCCGATTAGAGCGATTTTTTTCCAAAAAATACCCCCGACGGGCCGGGGATGGTATTCGAAATTAAATCCCCGATGATTTTCGGGTCGGGGGCGGGGATACGTTTTCCAGCCTCAGTCCGTCCCCGTTTTCCCCCGAAGTAAAATTTCTATTATACCCCTCAATCCTCCATTCATATATATATACCCTCAAGGCTGTATTACACTTAACCCCTCATCTCTCTCCCCTCTACTCTCACTCACTCTTACTCTTGCACCTCTTGTCCTCACCATTGCTGTCCGTGACATCTTCTCCTCAGTGCCACCGCCACTGTCCGCGACGCCAGAGTAGCCGTCCAGCTCGCACCTCCGCTTCACCTCCGTCGACTTTGCACCTCGGTCCACCTCATCACTCTCATACTTCTCCTCCACCTCTGTCCACCTCACACCACCGCTCCACCTCCTCCGTCATCCATCGCCGCCGATCTGCGATCTGTTATTGCCGTTCCATCTCCTCCGTCGTCCATCGCCACGGATCTGAGATCTATTGTTGCCGCTCCACCTCCTCCGTCGTCCATCACTGCGAATCTGAGATTTGTTAATGGTGATATTTTGTTGATGATTTTGTTGATTTGAGATCTGTTGATGTTGTTGATGATGATTTGCATTGATGATTTTTTTTTTTTTTTTGGCCGGGGAGTTTTCGGGGTTAGGGAAACCCGAACGGGGACGGGGACAGTGACAGGTTCCTCGTCGGGGATCGGGGACGGGGAGTGTGATCCCCGGCCCCGTCCCGCCCCGCCCCGCCCCGCCCCGCCCCGCCCCGTTGCCATTCCTATTTCCCACAATTCGTATTGATCACAATTTCACAAAGCAGTTCATCTTTGTGCATATATATCTTTTCAAATTTCAAAGCCATTTTTTCTTTGGAAAAGATCCCAAATTTTAGATAGAGTCATGAAGATAACACTTTCGTTGTATAGGTTCCAATATATAATTAATATTGAGGAGCGATCAAGGTATGTAAATCAAGTACTTTTTTTTCCTTTAATAGTTTTTGGTTCATTGGAATGAATGTGGAATGAAATTATCATTATATTAGAATGTCCATTTTCATTTTTGGTTCAATTAAAAAATATATTGCAAATAGAATCATTACTTACCATGGTAAGTGGATGGTAATTTTGTAGGAAGGCTAAGAAATGAACATTTTATTTTGTTTCGGTGAATTAAACATAACACAAGGTTAATGATGTATAAATATAAATTTTATAAAATAAAAAAAAAATTATACACGAAGATGTGACCGTTATATCTTCATTTTATTTTCAACTAAAACACCCTTTTATGATGATTTATAATTTTAAAATTGCCAATCACATTAATACAGGTTGGGATTTTTTTGGTTATATATATATATAATTATCAATCAAACATGCATGCTATTGACAGGTTGAGATTTCTTGATGTTGCTTATTTCTTCACACTGGTTTGCCTCCAAGGGATGCAACACTCCTTTAAGGGCAACACAACATTTTTTTCGTCTTGGGTGACCAATATAACAACAATAATTAATTGTTTGTTCTTTTCCCCCCCCCCCTCCCTCTCTCTCTCTCTCTCTCTCTCTCTCTCTCTCTCTCTCCAGCATTTCTCTCAAAATTTATTTATGCAGTTAGATTTAGATTTTATAAGCTTGTGTTAGATTTCTTTTTGAAGGACATATAGTATAGATTGAAAAAAAAAAAGAATATTTTATTTCTTTTTTTATTTATTTATAATTTTGTACCCGACAAATCCACCAAAAAAAGAAAATAAAAACTATAATTTAATAAATTGTCAACCTACCTCCTATTAGAAAACTCTGGTTATAGGTTTGCATGAAACTTAGTTTATGATTTAATTTTAACCAAGCACTTCATAATAAATCATTTTAAACATGAGTTAAGAATATATCAATATATTTAAGATATTTGAAAATTTGTGTATGCCAATTTAAATTTGACAATTTAATGCAATTTTGTTTTTATTCATAATTAGTATGTTTAGTTGTCTCTCAAGTATAAGATGTTTCTGCAATTTTTTATTATTATTTCTTTTGGTTAAAATAATATATATATATGATTTATTTGTTTGCGTGCTATCTATATGTATAATAGTTACTACTAATTATATATTATTGGAAGCACATCAAAACACCATAGCCTTATAAATAAATAATAAAAAAATGTTGGAGAGAGTATGAAAACTAAACGAGTAAAAAGGTTTTAACAATTTTTTTATGCCCGGTGTTTGGGGCAATTTGCGCACATTTTGACTAATTTCGGGATCCACGCAATGTGCCCAATTCATGTGAATAGGGCAAATTTCTGATAGAATTGAAGAAATTATGTACATAACTTTTACGAACCACATTTCAAAAATAAACCCACAATATCAATAGGCATATACATAAAAGTAAAATATGATGGAGAATGTAGCAACCATTATGATTATATTCCCAACCTTCTCATTTATATTGTAAGATAAAGTTTAAGAAGAACTCAAGCAATTGCTCAAGTAGCTATGGAAAGATTACTTAAGTGTTAAGGTGAATGAGAATTTAAGTTCGATTTCATAAAATGACTTTGACCAAAAAAATGAATTTTTTTTTAATGCATTTATCTCTAACTTTAACGAAGAACATGTATTACTATTTAATTTTAATTCAAATTCAAATGACAGACAATGAAAGAAATTTAAAATTTCCAACTTTAATATAAAAAAAAAATTTAGTATCTAATTTTAATTCAAATTTAAAATTATTAAAATATAATTATTTTTAATTTTAATAAAAAAATACTATGTACAACTATCAATTTAATGGGGGTTTTTTTTTTTTAGGGTCCCTGGTATTAAGACTTTATAGTATAAAGGACATTTAATATTTTCATAATGTCTAAGGTCCCTCAATTTGATCCAGAGAAATTCTGGTCTAGAGAACTTCTCTCCAACCTAGAGAAATTCTCTGTTTCTCTCCAGAGAAATTTTGATTTTGTTGAAAAAAGAGTACAATCTACAAGGGCAAACCCCAAGCTATTTAACGTTGTCTTGAGGACCACCTATATACTGGGTTACAAAACAAAATGACAGGAACCTAATTACCTTAAAAAATGGGCTACCATTGACAGCAACAACAGCAAGAGCTACTTGACACAGCTCTAGCAACCTATTTGTAGATATATCAATAGTAGAGCACAAATTACACTCTAAGCAGCCACCTTAGCATGCAAAAGAAAGTTTCCTTCCAATCTACGAGCTCAAGCACTTCCAAAAGGCAAGCGCTCATAGTAGTCCATATTCACAGCTGAGAATACGTCACATATTTGTAATAAATAGAAATTCTAGATCCATCTTAGAGAAATTTTGTTCCCAGAGAAATTCTGAATCCATCCTAGAGAAATTCTCTTCCCAGAGAAATTCTGATTTTCTCAGAAGCCAAACAGTCCATTGAAAGAAAATTAAAGACATAATTACAGAAAACACAACTTTGGTACTTTTCTGAAAACACTTGGTGGGCATTGTTCTCAATGAATTGCTTATTTGAATATAGTAATAATATCAATTTTTATCAGGTGTGTTTTCTATAGCCAAAAATATGAAGTCTGCTTGTTATCTGCAAGACTTTCTCAAAACAGAGCATTTTTAATTCAACAAACCAGAAATTTACTCAATCCAGAGAAATTTCCCTCTCCACTCCAGAGAAATTTACTCAATCTCAGAGAAAATCTCCTCCAACCAGAGAAATTCACTTGTTGTCTGCAATCTGATGGCTTCAGTGATTTGATCCAACATTATTTTTATACTACAAAAAGAGACTTGATTCAATAACCATATTTATGTCTATATTCATAATGAATTCAACATACAAAGCAATCCTTGGAATTTAGAGTCTGCAAAAAATAGAAAATGGGGAAAGAGAAGCAGCCCAGAAGAACCTCAAGTCCATGCGCCTCGGTGACCTCTGCTTCTTTTACCACTCCAGTCCCAAAGCCCGCTGCATCGTCGGCGTAGTCTCCGTCGTCTGAGAATGGTACGAAGACAATGGTAGTGCGGTGGATGTGAGAGCGGTGGAGGTGTAGAGTTGGAACCAGAGATTGAGAGAAGAGTCGATTGTGGTGTCGGAGGTGGTGACGCCGTGGATGGGTTTGGTGGCGGAGGGAGAAGATTTGAGGTCGAGGAAGGTGGTGAGGCGGCGGTTGACGGTGCCGTTGGGGTGGCGAGAGGTGTTGACAGCGAAGGTGTAGGCGGAGAGTAAGAGTTTGATCTCCCATGGAAGGGCTGGTTTGGGTTTGGTTTGACTAGCCATTGAACCTTCTTCACTTTTCTCACTCTGTTATATT